>JAXGGA010013671.1:0-34482 GCA_038373865.1 Uloborus plumipes
CAGAGATATTCCGTTAAAAACGGAGAGTCTGTTAAAAAAATTACGGAAGATTTCTGTTAAATAAACGGAAAAAAACTGGCAGCCAGGCTGCCAGTTTTTTTCCGTAAATTTGACGGATTTTTTTTTTACAGTGTAGGGTCTAATTAAATAGTGTAATTAGGCGGTGATCTTTTTAAAGCGCAACGCACGAAGTGATACTGTTTTTCCGCTTAAGAGGTGAAAAAGACTTTTTTCTTTATTTTTTTGTTCGTGAAACTGTCAGTAAAATAGGCGTTACCGTTTTTCGACAACGGAGAGACGATTCTGTTGTCAGACATAGCATGATTTTATTTCTCCAGTCTGCATAATACGAATTACCGCACACACACACCAATATACTGTCGGCCCCGCTTAAACGAAGGTTCCAAGAAATATTATTCGATTAAACGAAATATTATTCGATAAATGGAAAACATTTGATAGCTCAAAAAATATAACTTTGTTGATGGATGTGAAATTTCTCACTTCATCCTGATAATAGGAAGTTTGAATTCGTTGTCTTGACCACGATCTTCCCCATCTACATCTTCCAAGGTTTATTCTTATGGAGAACTATTTCCGATTTTAAGTACTCAGTTGTAAAAAGATTGTTGTTGTTGAGAGGGTAGTATATTCGGATAACTGGAAAGTTACGTTAATTGGTGCTTGAATGATTGAAACTTTGCAGCAAAATTGAGTATCGCTTAGGCACACTAATAAGAGCCACCAAACGGATAACTGATTAAAATCTATTAAGACTAGAATGGACACAAAAAATGATTTTTTTTCAATTACACAGGCCAACAAAAAAAACCTTTTTGAAAACTTTTTTAATTTTAATAGCTGATCTTGATAGATTTTTATGTGCTAAATCCAAATCTGCTTGTAGTTTTTATGTATCACCCTTAGTTTCCAAGCAAAATGTATTTTATTATGTAGTCTAATACCCATTTACAGTATATAGGGAAATCAATGAAACACTGTAGAATCGTAAAAATGGTTTGTATTTACAGTAAAATACTTGGAATAGTAATTTTATGTGATGATACAAGGTTCACTTGTCAACTGGAATTGCTTTATATTTTCTTTCCCTTTTTTCCTTGAAGCTTCTTGTGTAGCTTTTCCTGCGATGAATAGCTTGCTGAACTTCCCGGTGAAGTGACCAACAGTAATCCCCCATCATGTTGTAGCATGTGTTTCAGCAGTGCTGCCAACATCATCTTTGTTCATTAGACCTATTTTTTCATGTTATCTTAACTATGAAAAAGCTATTAAATTCTAAAAATGTTTCTTTATTTCATGAATGTAACTATAAAATGTGAATAAATGGTGGGTGATACAACTTTTTAAGCATCATATTTGGATTCAGCAACCTAAACAACATAAGAATAAGGTATTTTCATTAAAAAAGTTTTTTCATCGTTGGCCTGTGTTATTGATCTATATGTCTAAAACTGTGTGTGCTTGTATTATTGTATATTTACTACATCTAAAAGCATAAAAAAAAGAAAAAGTTTTCATTTTCAGCCATCTTTTATAAACTGCCACATAAAACATTGCATGTAATGCATAGATTTATGCAATCATGCCTAATGATTGGAAATTAAGTGGAAATTCAAAGTTTGAAACAAAATTGTGACGCATGGAGTATTTTGAAATTTTGTTAAAAATATTTTAATTAAAAAAAAGTGTTTACACCAATTTGTTTTTTGTTTTTATGCTTTTAGATATAGTAAATATACAATAATACAAGCACACAAAGTTTAATACATATAGATCAATAATTGAAAAAAAATCTTTTTTTTTTTTTTTTTTTTTTTTTTTTTTTTTTTTTTTTTTTTGTCCACTGAAGTCTTAACTCTAAAACTATACCTCTAACGAGTTGTTGAATTATATTGCAACTTTTTTTCTTCTTCTTTTTTTGGCAATAACGAATTGATTATTGTTTTCACTTCACCGCAGTTTAATTCCGCTTCGTTTTACTTTTGTATACTTTTAACTAAAACTTCCTCGGACTATATCCAATAACATGCTATGGCCGTTGGAGTATTTATGCAATGACTTTTGGAACATATTTAATGACCCCTGAACTATATCCAATAGCTTCTAGAATATATCCTATTTGAATATTGATATCTTGAATTCAAATATTGGTTTTTACAATAATGATTGCTTTTGTAGAAACAGGAAAACCAACGGGTAGTGTGCTGCCAAAGTTCGGAACAGCGAAAAACATATAATAATTTAAATTCAAGACACAGTCAAAATTGAAATTGAATTCATGGATTATTTTCTTGATTTAATGTTGTAATGCGCTCAATAATATTCGGCGGCACTGCATGTCTGGCTCCTTCTATGCCCAGCTTGCTTGATCTTTAAAACTAACAAGAAGTTCTGTCAAGAACTAAACGAGCCTACTTTCCCGTAAATCGACATCGGCATTCTCGCATCTGATCATTATTCTCTTGATTATCTGAAACTGAAAATTATGTCAAACATACCTTTTTAGCACATAGAGCTGATTTCGAAAAGCAAAATATACCCCTCTCATCAGATGAAATAGACACGTAAAAAGTAATTAACGAATAAATAAAGCTTTGTCGCACCTTTTAAAGAGTGCAACTGTTACAGTTCCTCCGTAGAAAAAATCCTACATTGTTTTCAAAAAAAAAATAAATAATAATAATAATAAAATAAATAAATAAATAAATAAAAGTACAAAGATCATCAAAACGTATTTTATCAAAGAAAGAAAAAAAAAGAAAAAAAAAACTCGTCCGTTAATAAAAGGTCTCGAATTTCACTTTTAATCGGTTGCCAGTTGTTAAATATAAATAAAGAATAAAATGTTCTCGTGAATGAAAAATTTTTGTTACAAAAAAAAAATCGTCTGTCAAAATAATAATAATAATAATAATAATAATAATAAATAAAATAAAACAAATGAATAAATAAACAAAAAATCGTCTGCACAGTCAGTCATTTTTTTTTTCTGAGCCTGCATTTCCGCCACGTTTGCGGAGTCGGAGTCGGAATCAAAGTCCTCACAGAAGATTACTCAGAAAAGTACTTTACAAACACTATTTATCAAAACCATTTTCTTACAAAGTTAGTTTGAAGGAAATCCGACTTTAAGTTCAGAATCAACATTCAACTTAAATTCCCCGTAGACGCTAATGTTAATTTTTTTCTGAACGGTTCAATATTGAACGAAAAATGGTTCAAATCAAAAAGCGAAATATGGAAATGTATGGGAAAGCCGCTGCGAGATCTTTCAAACAAAAAAAAGTTTATTCCATTCAGACGGTTCATTCAAAAGTTATTAGGTGGGGAAAGGTTGCTTGAACGGTTCAATGTTGAACGAAAAAATGCTCAAATGGAAAATTTGAATAAGGTAATGAAGTATCCTTGCTGAGATAATTCGAACAAAAAAAAGTTTGTTCAAATCGGATTGTTCACTCAAAAGTTAGCATCGCGGGACAGGTTGTTTGAACGGTTCAAAGTTGAACCAAAAACTGTTCAAATCGAAAAATATGGGAATGAGCTGTACTCGCCGAGATCTTTCGAACAAAAAAAAGTTTATTCCATTCGGACTGTTCACTCAAAAGTTATTAGGTGGGGAAAGGTTACTTGAATGGTTCAATGTTGAACCAAAAATGTTCAAATTGAAAATTTAAATACGTTAATAAAGTATCCTTCCCGAGATGCTTCGAACAAAAAAAAATTGTTTAAATCGGACTGTTCATTCAAAAGTTATTAGGGGTGACAGCTTGTTTGAACGGTTCAATGTTGAACGAAAAATTGTTCAAATCGAAAATGTAGATACGGGAATGAAGTATCCTTGAAAAGATCTTTCGAACAAAAAAAAGTTTGTTCAAATCGGACTGTTCACTCAAAAGTTAGCATCGCGGGACCGGTTGTTTGAACGGTTCAAAGTTGAACCAAAAATTGTTCAAATCGAAAAATCAAATACGGGAATGAGCTGTACTCGCCGAGATCTTTCCAACAAAAAAAAGTTTGTCCAAATCGGAATGTTCATTCAAAAGTTATTAGGGGGGGACAGACAGACCGACAGACCGACCGACAGACCGACACACAAATTCCCCATCTCAATACCCTACTTTCAAATTTTTAATTTTTCGATATTCAATTTACCTTTTTATTTTTTCAACTTGGCGATATTTTTTTTACTTGGCGATATTTTTTGGACTTGGCGATATTTTTTAGATGCATTAAGCTACTTTTAATACTTTTTTCGTCTTTCTTTTGTTTTTAACGGGAAAGTAGGCTAAAAAGAAAAAAGGTTGGGGTGAGAAGACAAATAAAAAGCGCGGGCGAATGAAGGCGTTCTGGGTGATAACTATAATTTCGGCCTGATCTCGGTTTCACCACAATGGCACCTGTTTCCGTTCCTCTGACCGCGCCCACCCTTAACAGGTGGAACCCGGAGGGTGCTTTAAAGTGATTTTAGAACGCAGCAAAAAAAGTGAATCTTTTAACGAGGACCGCTAGTGCTGCACAGATTGATTTTTTTTTTTTTTTCAAGTCACGGCTCACGAATTACGTACAAAAGAAATGATTTTTAGTTTTGTGTTTTGATTTGCATGGAATCTTTGGGTTGTCCAAGAATGGAAGTGAAAAGTCCTCTTGTCGCGTTTAGTGCTTTCTTTCTTTTCTTTTCTTCTGCTTTCGCTTTGCTTTAAACTTCGTATGAGCCTTTATGATGACAGCATCCCTTTCACTTCATTTGGTTATTTACTTAGTTCTATTTCGTTGTTTAATTGTAAGAAATTCTACTCAGAACCTGTGGTGCATCCAAAGGGGAAGTGAGGTTCGGGGGTTTAAAACCCTTTGAAAAAATTAGGTTGATCATTTCACTCTTTCTCCCACATTTTACAAAAAAAAAAAGCATGCAGACATACGTATACGTATTATAGAAAGATCGAGGCCTCCCCCCCCCCCCCGCTTTCGATCGTCTTGGATATACCACTTCTCAAAACGATTAACACAAACTATATCCCCCCCCCCTTTTTTTTAAAGCTAATTTAAAATTATTTACAGACAGTAGAGGCTTGTGGGTCATTTAAATGTTAGTTCACAAAACAAATTGCATAAATAATATATGCAGATACAGTGTTAATTACAAATTCGTTCTCAAACACTTATTTCATTTATTTTTAAGGCAGAAAAATAGAGAAAATTTTCATAGAATCTAAGAATACCCTAGTTATGTTTTTTGCAATGTGGTGAATACTTAAAATGCTTAATCTGTCGTCGCATCGCTCATAGAGCTTCTTAATAATTTCTTTTATTATCTTTTATGGATGAAAATTAAAAAACGAAAAAGAAAACAATGTATGCCTTCCAAAATTAATGCATCAATTTAATTTATTTACCTTGCAATAAGCTAGTTTTTTTTAATAAGCACTCGTAACGAGTATGGCAAAATTCAGCCAACAGCTAAATATCGAAAGATTATGATAAACTAGCTGATGTGCCCGGCGTCGCACGGGCTTAAATGCAACATGCCGAATCCAAGAAAATAAATATATGACTTTCAACACTAAGCCCAGTAGAATCATATTTTTAAAGTTATTTTTTTGTGATCATGTGGTAAGAAGACTGTGTGTGAAGAAGAACGTGAAATCAAACTTAAATGCGTTATTTATTTTATTCGTGTAATTTTCCATTTTCTAACTGTTGCCAATATCAATTCTCTTTTTATTTAACTCGGTAACGATTATTGGCATAGATGAATATAAAAATCCTAAGAAAGCAATAAACTTCATACTTATTCCAGAGAAGCCTTGGTTCAAAATTTTCATCATGATTACTATTAATATTGTTGTTGCGAGGCAACAAATTTTTGCAATAATGGACAGAAAATTTAATCATTTAATGGGGAAATTACATGAAATTTACTGTTTTCCATAATAACTTTTTAAAACTAAGTTTTTTAGAAATAAATTATAGCTTATCCTGCTCCCTGTTACTGTAGCTATCTACGGTGAAAAAATTGTTAAAATCGGTTCAGTAGTTTGGAAGATTACACCGGACATACATCCATACAAAAGTAGTCATTTATGTATATAGATAAGCAAGCTTCGTTTTCAGAGATCGTAGATCGTTTTCAGAAACGCAGAAAAAATATGCCAGCGAAATATTATACAATGGTGCTTTCCCCGTTCTCTTTTGCTACGATGAGCCATTTTCCATGCTCATATTTTGATTTCTCGTGCGATCGAGGATCAAGAGCTTTTAGTAGTAGTATTTTAAAGTAGTAGTAGTACTACTACTTTAAAATACTTTAGTATTTTAAAGAGTATTGGGAAAAAAAATTGGAGAGGGCTCTTCTTTGAAATTCAAGTAATGTCTCTAGTTTCTGGCATAGTGTATTTAATTACTTTACTTGAAATTTTACTAAACTGAACTCTTCGTTTGCCTTGGGTAAGGTCCATATAGACGAGCCGACGCATCCACTGTGGATCCACCGCGTGTTTGAGGGCTGTATTTTCTGGCTTTTTGGTAACTGTTCACGTGAATTTAACAAAGCTTGGCAATGTAATAAAACTTTGCTCTGGCAACCCTAGCTCAGCAACAATGAAAAATGAAAGTAAAAGTAAATGAGTTGGATCCAAAGTGGTGAAACTTAAGCTTGATGCGTCGACCTGCCTATTTTGCGGCTCTAGCCTTGGGGATCCATGTTCTCATGTGCCCCTGCATATATAGAGAAACCTATAATCAGAACTTAATTCCTGAAAAATAAGTGTGGATGTTTCATACGTAAATTTTATATCTCAATATAATAAAGCTCTCATATAATATGCAAAAGTAAATCATATAATATTGAAGAGAATTGCAGAAGCTCGGCTCTACTAAAGCTTCTAAGCAAATAAGTTGTCCTATTGTGTTCAGGGAGCATACTGCCGTGCTAACCGCAAAAGTGGTATCGACGGTGAAACTAAAACTGAAATATTACTCTTTAAAGTCTTGTACCATGTATTTGATTTAGATGTTACTTTTTCAGATTATTTTAAAAACTATTTCCTGTTCTCAAATGACCATAAAACATTGTATTTCGGTAAAATACGTCAAAAAAACCACCTGGTGATAACTCAATTTTGTTAAAGTACTGATACGACTTTTGTGCTTATAGCACGGCAGTATATTTCTATCCTCTTTTACATATTAGAGATGAAACTGGCTTAGGCCTAGACTCTAGTTTAAAAACTTTGTAGCTCATATTCCCTTTCGAAAAAAACTTTATCCTTAACTCATGTTCTGAGCAGAAAAAAAAAACACGATTCTTAGCTTTTTTCTGAAAAAGAAACATTCTGGGTATAGGAAGAAAATAACCATTAATCTACATTCGGCTGCATTTTTGAAAATATCAAGTCACATCTTCAATAATGATAGTTTTAGAAATCGGTTAACAAGTTTCCACAAATTGGTTTAACTACCTCGTTATCGGAATTTCGTATTCTTCAGTTGAAAAGAATGGAATTCCATCAGTTTAGTTCTTTGTAGAATGTCAACCCTATCACTTAACTTATTGAGTATTTTTACTTATCAGCGAAGCACCAAGTTTTATCTCACAAAGGGGAAGAAAATTTTAAAGTTTTCTTAATTTCATTTTTTTTCTTAAGCTTTACGGAAATCATTTAACGCATCATTAAAATCGCAGCCTAATCACAATCATATGAGTCATGATCAATGTTTACTCTACAATCAAGACGATTACTTAAATCGAGATCTGTCATTCTAACAATTGCGAGAAACTACTTGTCGTAGCATTGACAAATAGCTTCCTGTATATCAATAACAATTTCAGCTAAAAATCAGCATTCTATATCAATATCGTTGCAATTGTGTCACCCGGAACTTTTTAACTTTTGACACTTTGTCTTGAATACTTTTGTAGTGTTTATTTCTTCATTTTCCTTCCTTTCATTTTTATTTTAAAATAATAATAAAATTTCACATAAAATGTAGTGTCTGGTTAAATTTATTTATATTCATATGACGTGTGCTATTCGGAGCGTAAAAAGTGTACGTCAACCTTGCAAAGGTAATTAATTCTCCCCCTACAAGGAAACGTGAACTATACGAAGTCGGATGTTTCATAGGTATGTATCAAGTTCTTTCTTGTAAACAATTCTTGAATCTTGTTCTTATTTATTATTTTATTGCTATGGAAACAATGAAAATATTGGACCAAAAAGGAAAAAAAAAAACTCAGTCAGGAATTTGAGGATTACATCAAAAAAAAAAAAAAAAAACGCTCTTCTATCACGTTGGATTATTTTTTTAGAATTCTTACTATTCTAAACAAGCTTTATTTGAACTAATTTTTAGAGGTTACAAAACATTTTATGCAGCATACAGCGATTTTTTTTTATTTTATTCACTTCATTTTATTCAATTTTATTTATTATTTTAATTCATTTATTTTTATTTACTTATTTATTTATTTTCCAAAATTTTGAAGAAAAAACAACCATCAATTAGAGTAGCTTTTGATTAGATTTTAATTCTTCTTGGGGGGAGGTGGGATTTTGTTCCATTTATTTTACGGCTTCTTCAATGTAGCCTCATGTGACGTTCTATGAACTTTTAGCCCGGATACGCGAGTATTCAAGTAAAGTGATATCGGTGCGTTTTAAATGATTTAGCTATCAAATTTTGTTTTCTTAAACATTTTATTCATTTATTTATTGAATGAAGAATTTTTAAAGAGTTTTAACTCATTTTTTCAGGAAATATGACATTCAATTCTTTTTATAATGACATTTCTACAAAAACTTTCATTTCGCGATAGATAAAAGTTTTTGTTCATTGTCACTTGACTGATGTAAACGAAATCAAATGCAGATAAACATAAACATTACGAGTACTTAATCAAAGTTCAGGTTTAATATTTAAATCACGGCAAACCATTATTCTTATGCACTGTTTATAGAGTAGTAGAACTATACATTTTCGCTCTAAATCCACCCACCGATTGCGCTGTAGATTGCAGTTAAAGCTCATCATAGTAATCTTGCTGAATAGTAAAACAGCAGACTGTATTGTTTAACAAAACTTGTACATGTTCAGTTTATAATTCAGTTGTACCGTTTAATCTAGATAAGTCACAGACTGACTTTTTTTTCCACAAAAAAAATTGGGCGCTGAAAAAAGGCGGACTAATACGCGGTAACGGATTAAAGGAATCAACTCACCAAAAGCTTTACTACTTTTATTTCCAAGATCAAATTTTGTCACTGGTGCAAATCATTGCTCAGAATCTGAATTTTCGAAAAGCTCAATTATTTGAGAATCTGACATTATTTCTTCTACAATAGGGTAGTTTTTGATTTTTCAATTTTATTTTTATATGATAGAGCAACATACATGAACATCAACGGCGAAAAAAATTTTGCGCTGCGACAAGTAGTTTTTTTTTTAAAATAATTTTTAAATTTCAAGCGGGGGTGACGTCACTGGGCACTAGTTGGCGCTTTTGAACTTTCTACTACGGCGAAGAAAGAGCGAGAAGCTTTAGATGCGAGGAGCTCGAGAAACCGGTTTCTCCGGCTTCCGCACTGATGTTCGCTCTGCACTGCCGTAATTTTTTTTCTTCGCCAAGTGATGCGTTCTAAAAATCTGAATACGAATTTCGCCAAAAAATATCAAACAATCACCCCTAGCAGGGTATTTTATTGCTCTTTGATAAATCCAGTTTTAAATAGTGAATTAGTAGACTTTAAGGTATTGATTACGGAAGGAGAAAATCCCGCAATGAAACCATAATATAGCAAAAATCAAATTTTTATGGATGAAAGGCTGAAAGTTACTGCCATCCGACGTCACGGGTTTCGGTTTCAAGGCGCGCTTTTTTTGCGCGTGGGTTTTTAAAAAAATCATTAAGAATCAACCGTTGTGTTTTAAAATTCGGCAATGGTGAATTTTTGTGTTTTGTAAGCCTCTTAACAATATTTAGTAGTTAAAAAAGGGATATTCAATAGGTCACAACTACCCTATTGTACATAAGCACAATACTCTAGATCCCATGCTTGCTTAGGATGTACTTTTTAAATTTCCGCTTTCAAAAATAAGCATTGGAAACCTATGAAATAAATAAATATCTTGGAGCAGAAAAATAAAAGATAATATAACAGCATTTAATCGTGAAAAGTTTGCAGATTACTGATGATCTTAGGGGATTTAATATTGTTCTATTTTCTTTTACTGCGAACTCTTTGAGTCAACCCCAAGACCCCATGAATTTTGGATCACTGACTGATTAAATTAAATACATTGCTGTTGAGCTGGTAAATTTCAGTTTGAGTACAGTGAGAATAAATATCGTTTTCCGGAAAATAAACTGAACAGCATATAAGATCCTACTATTTTGCAGCATTACGTTTGATTCAATAAATGTCAACCCCTGCAATAAAACATCATGTTCCGACTTCAAAGGATATTGTTCGTAAAACGAGGAAAAGGATCAGTGTCCGGAAAAACGGATAGCAGAACTTTGATCCCTATGTAAAACTCCCAAATGTATCATTTTAAGCTTCTGAGATCGCCTTTAATAGCTTCAGCCCAAGTCCATCAAACCCAAAAGAACGCGGTTCATTTCACCAACCTCCGCATTCAACAACAATTACAGTACAATACCAATCGCTTTAAATCCCGGCCCAAATTCTCGTAAATCCTGGGATTGGAGGCTGTCCCCTGTTCCACCTCTCGCTAGGGGGTCCCTGCCAACCGCCCCCATTTTAAGCCCGGTGTCCTAGACTCCACAAAAGGGGCCCTCGCGTCCTGAAGAATAAATTGGTTTCACGCTGACGCGACCATTGGGGGCAGATGGAAAGGTGGACAACAAAGGATGGTGTCAAAGGGCGCCACCCCTGGTCAACGGGCCGATCGTGTGGCTGACCGCTGGTCCGACACAAAAGACGATAGAAGTGTCGCCGGCTATTTGATGACCGTTAGTGGCTGAATATGAAGTTGTTAGGTCGTCTTGAGTGATGAGGGAGGTCGGTCGCCAACATATGTTGTTTTGGATGCGTACATCTTGCGCGAAATATTTTTGTGAAGGCAGTAAATTAATCATAAATATCGTGCAAAATTTGAGAATTTGTTCCTCCAACATATATTATATATCATCTTCTATGCAAAGATTCGTGGTACATTCATACGAACTGCGTAGATTTATCAATTCCGTGTGAAGTCATAGCATCCAACAACAAATCATCGTCTTCTGACTGAAAAAAAATAATGATGGAACAGCTGATGACTAATAGATAAGGGGTTCGCAACAAAAAAGTGTGCTACCGAAACATGGGCAGAAAGTTTGGCACAAAGCTTTTGACACTTTATCAATTGCTGTAGGAGCGTCTTAACTTGTGAATCGAAATCGAAACTATCTTTTGGAAACGAATTGCACAATTTTTGTAATGAAACTTAGCTCATAAATTGAAATCATACAACAGTAATATCTTTCAAAATAAAGACTATATCAAGATCACTCAGGATGCTCCGAGGATATGTCATAGTATTTTTTTTTTTTTTTTTTCGAAAATAAGAAGCTAAAGTTCTAATTTATAAGTAACTAGCTGACCCGGCCACGCGTTGCTGTGGCTAAGGTAGTGGTTTTAGTAGTAAAATTTTATATACTGAGCGAACTACCGTACTACCTACGTTTATAAATGTGTAAATTGTCGTCCAAGAATACATTTGTATTTACTAAGGAAAAAAATTAAAAAATAAAAAATAAGCTATAATAGTAATAATTTGAAAACTTATGAATGCAGAGAGGTACGTTTAGAAAATACAATTCTGAGCAAAAGCACTCTAAATTTTAATATTACACAGGTAAAAGTTCACAAATTACAGTAAAACCTTTTTTTATTACAATACAATTGAAATACAAAATCACAAAAAAAATGAATATTGTATAACTTAAAAACCCGAAAAGGTACGATATTTACGAAACAGTCGAATTTTGAATCGCAAACTATGAGGTGTATATTTATGTTGCAAAGCAATGTGACGGTAAAAATTGTGTGTATAGAAATAATTTTAATCTTCGCACCATAAAACTACATTTTCCCTCCTAAAAATTTGTTTTTTGAATAGTAAATACCAAATGTATTGTTGAATGATAATTTGCAAATTTATTGCTGCAGATGGATACGCTTAGCAAATACAATTCTGAACTAAATCACTAAAAATTTAAATATGACATAGGTAAAAGATCCCATAATGCAGTGAGCCTTTCTTTGTCTAAATACACCTGACATAAAAATCACTAAACAATATGAATTTTTTATAACTCAAAGCTCGAAAAAGGTATGCTATTTTTCACTAAAATAATTTTTCTAAAAAAATATTTGTACCTAAACATGAGTGAAAAATATTTTTAATAAATTGAATTAAGTAAAGGAGAAGTAAGAAAATAATATTTTTCCCAATATTGATTTAATAATACTTACACGCACAATTTAAATTAAGAGAATCAGGACGAATATGCCAGAAACCGATTCGACATCCTTGATCGTTACCACTATTGATTTTTGCTTCCGAAGCAACTGACAACCCAGCAGCAGATTTTATGTTATAGAAGCCAAGAATACAGAAAAGCTGGTAGCTAAATAGATAATTTGCAATAAAAAATAAATTGCGGTCCTAAATTGAGATAAAAACTATCCTATCATTTAAGTTGGACCAAACTGAAACTGCGTGCAAAATTTGGTTAAAATCGGTTCAGTAGCTGAGGCGTTCATTGGCCACAAACACAGGGACACGTAATTTTTATATATTACGATTATACTGTTGATTATTTAAGTTTCTGATTCCAAGGGCTCAATACACACAATCAGGTTATCTAAATATAATTTTCATCTATGTTTAAGTATATTTTATAATAGTGTATAGCCTAAAGGACAATATTTTATGAAATAATACTTGTAAAATGAAAATTTACAGCACAAATTATTATAGGCCGAAGCACACCGCTGCCAGAACGTGTGCTTTATGTCGCTCAACCATGGAGGTGTCAAAAAAGGCTTAGTAAAAAGGCTTAGCCAAGAATACAGAAAAGTTGGTAGCTAAATAGATAATTTGCTATAAAAAATATATTGCGGTCCTAAATTGAGATAAAAACTATCCTATCAATTAAGTTGGACCAAACTGAAACTGCGTGCAAAATTTGGTTAAAATCGGTTCAGTGGCTGAAGAGTCCATTGGCCACAAACACAGGGACACGTAATTTTTATACATTAAGATAAATACTTTGTAGTGAAGTGCCACCTGAAAAAAAAAAAATTCTGTTTGCACTTCGAATCTTTCCTGAAAATAGGAAAAAATAATGAAACATAAAAATAAACGGAATTCATTGTCGAAAAGCAAGAACGAAAATCCTTCATCAATATTATACAACAAGTTCTGTTCATTACTTGTACTAATTCTGAAACTAGCATTTTTCATTGTGAATTTGTGCATAACTCCTTTCAATTTACTAGTCTCATTTAAAATTAAGCAGCGCAGATCATTGATAAAATAGCTAAGGACATAGACTAGTGTCAATGAGACGAGAGAGCAATAGTTGTAGAATGATTAGATTTACCATAAATAAAGGTCAATGGAGTTCTTTTGGATGTTTTTGTGACAAGTCATGATATAAGTCATAACATTCAATACTTTTGTAGAAAAATGGAGAAAGGTAAAGAGAGCGACTAACTCCGCCATTCAAAAATTTTCTGGGAAGGGGGGGGGGGGCAAAGAGGATGAACAGATGTATGTGAAAATAACAGCAAAATACGCACAAGTGTAAATATGTTTTTTTTTTAACCAAATGGAAATTGCTCCATGACTCTCTAAACACTTGAGATGACTTCAAAAAACTTAAATTTAGACATGAGTGTTTTAATTTTCAATGTTTTTTATGTGTATGATATGTATGGTTATGTGTATAAATGTAATTTAAATGTTTTATCTAAGAGTTACGATATCGTCATGTTTGTTAAGCTGTATACAAATGCATTTTATATAAATTATCTACATTCCAGCGTGAATAGATTGCTTTGATAGATTAAATACTCAAGGCATCAGAGCTTTTTCCTTAGAGTTTTGGTCATTGTAAATAATAATTTTCTCCTGTGTGAAAAGTTAGTAACTGCAGTCTTTATATGCAGATATACCTTAATCAGATTGAGCAATGTGACTTAAAATCAAGAGTTCGTCAATGCTTTCGTTTTCATCCCCAAATCTCCTCTCGCTGCGCCCTTATTATACCCGAGTGTTTCAGGAACGCTTCACTCCAACTGATACACTGTTTACTCCTCTTCACTAGCTGGAACGTGACCCCTTTTAATAAGGTCCCATCCTCTCTCTACCACTGGACAGTAAATTCTGTCTCCCTGCAGGAGCCCTGATACGGGCCACGGACTGCGAAAAGCGAAAGTTCGCGCAGGGGGCACGGATGCTAGGGGTGGATGGAAGGGTCAAAAGGTGCACAAAAGTCCCCCGAATAGAGCCATCACCTGCAGAGAGAGCCCCTGATAAATGGACGAAGCTGCTTTGGTACCAGGGATGAGCTCTGTCCATCTGTCACTTGACGGTCTGCAGTCGAGCCTCCCTTTTTCAATGCAGTATGAGGGGGCAGTGTGTTGCTGGACTATTACACCCTTCTTCTTTTTACCTTTCTCGGAAAGGGTGGTTCAAGATTGTGCCCACCTGCTAGGTACTCCTGAAAACCTGGCACCCAGCAGAATGAAGAGGGGGAGCTTTTTCAATTTATTGAGATATGCGAACCCGCTTCTCGGGCCTCAATGGAGATAGCACACCAAATTGGCAGTTGCGTGCAGCGTGACTGAACGGTTGTGAGGCAGGGGGTCCACGCGTTTTTACTTTCCCTTCCAGATAGGATAGCTGATTACGGGCACATCTTCCCTTTTTTTGGGGCCTACTGTCTTGCTTTTGGTTTCACTACCCTTCGAAAAGCTGAAAAGGAAATGGGTTTTCAAGTATGTGGGGAAGTGTACTAACTGGTGTGAAACGGACGAGGTGGAAAAATTGGAACAAAATTATGTTCAGTATATATTGAAAAATAGTATTTTGGGAAGAGTACTTTCCGAATTCTGTGCAAAAAACAAAAGACCTTTGATGCTCAATTTCCTTCAAATTTTTACCTTCAAAATCTAGAATACTACTATTAGTTTTCCCAATAAGTAATATATATATATATATATATATATATATGTCCTTTTTCTCAGACTCTCTTACTATCTAGTTACTTTCCCTTCCAGGTTGGATAATAGATTACCTGTACATATTTCCTTCTAGGGCTACCTAGCTTGTTCATATGCAAAATATGATAGTAATTGATTAAAATGTCGAACTAATGCTCACTGCTTGCTTAAATGATGATTAAGATTTACACAAAGGAGTTTTAAAGAAAAATCAATACAAATCTACAGCAAGATCAAATCAAGAGGTACGTAGAATAAATTGAAATAAAGTTTCATAATTATTTCACATTTTATTTTAACATACAGTGATTAAGATCGGCCATCGTACTTGCCCTCCAAGCAAAGATATTTTAAGCCATTTTAGGCTTACATCTATCCGTTCATTTGTTGTGATAGAAAAAAAAAGACTCGTTTCGTTCATTCAACTCAAGACTTTAATGTCATAAAAAATAATTTTGGATACAAAACTCTCAAATTTTTCCTTGTCTTTTGCAGCTCCACAATAATTTATTTTTCTCATGCAAAAAAGGAATCTCCAGAATATTGAAACAACTAAGAAACTCTTCTTCCGCATAAAGCCACCTAATAATAACCCCCTTGGAAAAAAAATTCTAAATAGCCAGTTGCCGCTTCGGTAATCGCAGACAAAGGCTCTTTTTCGAAAACACCAACCAATGTTTTTTCAGCGTCAGGCCACAAAACCAGAAAATAAAAATTTTCACTGTGGTAATTTTGCCTTCAAGAGGTGCTGGGAAACTAACTCACCAAAAGAGAAAGTTCTTGCTGAAAAGCAGCCATCGTGACGCGTGGAAAGATGGAAAAAAAATGGCTGTGGTCAGTTCGAAACTTTAATTATCGAATGTAGCCTGGTTTAGTGTTCGAATCTCTGCTCGGTTCTGCTTGCCTCGGACTCGCACGAACAGGAATGTTTCAGCCAGTGGCCATTCGTCCATCCCTTTTTTCTTTCCCCATCCTTTTAGACCTAATTAAACGAGAGGGTTGTTTGCATTTTGGGAGAAGTAGATAGATGGAGCATGACTTGACTTGAGTCATTCTTTTTTTGAAATCGGTTAAGCGTCGGTGATTGAATAAAATGTTTTTGATTAGTTTGTTACATTTGTGTGGAAATGTCGATGAGTAATCTGTCTTTTAGTGGTGATCCGATAAACGTTAATAATCAAGATGTTAAAATGTCAAGGAAGGAAGGAAAGGATAAAATTTATTAAAATCTTCCAACTTCCTGTTAATTAATATTAAACGATTCACTTAAGTAAATAGTGAACATGCAAATGTTGACTATTTACTTAAGACCAGAGATGGAACTTTTAGCCCTATAGTAGGTGCTGCCACACACACATAATGCAGGGCCTTTTTTTTTCGAATGAAAACCAACTCACCGGTTTGAACTTTGCAAGTGTTATACTCATTACTTACAAATGTCCAAATACATCCCTTTGCTTCTCATTTGCCGCAGTTGCACTTATAATCTGCTAGAACTGGAATGATGATTTTTTCTAGTTGCATGATTGAAACCGGTCTATAAATACGCAAATGCAAAGCAGTCATCCTTAGAAATCTTTGCGAAAGGGATGTTCTGCTTCAAGATATTCTGCACCCAAACGTACACTATGGCATGGTTACATTAGTGTTGAAAATATATGTAATCGTTATTTTCTCAGTACTTGTGCCTTTTTGTATTTGAGTAAGTGCTTATGGTACGATACAGTCTTATCAATCAATTGTAATAAAGTTTGAAGTCAGTTAAGTAAGTTTTGAACATGACTTAGTGATGTACGCTGAGCTTTTATGTTGAAAATAAAGAACCTTGAAACCCTAAAGAATTATACTTAACCTTATTCCAAACTCGATTCCTCCCCTGCTCTGAAGAAGGCACGTCTTAAGACGTTGATTTTGCTCAGAAGATGCATCATTTTAAATTTTTCATTTATCTCACATAAGAATTGCATTTTTTGAATCCTTGCGATAGATCTCCTTCCGTTCTTCTTATCTGTACGAGGTTTATTTTGTACATACGCTCACGGGAACTCAGCTTCTGTACGGTTTTCAACTGTATATGACAAAAATTTGAGAAAAGCTGTATTTGTCTGCGCGAGTAATTAGCATCCATTAAAATCAAAAAAGAAAAATATGTATACAGCATTTACAAAAAATATTTTACGGATTTGCTCTGGTTTTTTTAAATAAAATGTGCGTATATACTGAAAGGGGGTGAAAGGGGGACACGTTCAGCTGCCAAGCAGGCTTGCATGTTGGATCATTTGCTGTTGTGGAATAGTAGAGGCAGTGACAGTGTGATTCGTACCCTATTAGTCCTACATATAATTGATTTCTATGCTTTGTAAGTCTTTCTTGTTTGTCGGTCCTATATAATACATTGACAACTGCTCCGAGAAATCAATCATTCAGAGACATTTTGATCAAACACCTCTCAGTTTTTAGCTGTTTTGCTTAATATTACATTTTAAATAAATTACTAACCTGGTTAAAAGTTTCTCTGCCACTCATGGTCATATTGAAACGTTTGAGAACCAGAAGAATGCAAAAAGAAAAAAAAATGGAATGATTAAAAATACAACTGCTTTCATTATTATTATAATGAAACATCGCAAGATTTTGGCAATTTATTATATTGCTCATAATCAGAGGTTAATTTGCGTGGGAGCTTATAGGATCTGAGTTCCTGCACTTCTTTGCAATTTTATGAGAATTAAACATTTTAGATAAAATTCTGCTGATCTACGTGTAAAAATACTGTGTGGACTATAAGGTTAAACTATAAGACTATAAGGTTCATTCACTCCTTTTAATTGAATTTTAACCCTGCACATATTTCATGTTACTATGTAAGATTTCGCCAACTTCAAACTAGTTCTCGAGAGCAGTTCCAACAGTAACTTCAGATGGTTTGTGAGATACAGCGTTGTCAACTTATTTCGTAAATTATAATGTAAGAGTAACCTTGTAGGCAGAAATCAGCATTGGGTGCTCTTTTCTTTCGTTTTTTTTTTTGAAGTCAATCAAACTAAATATATATGAAGTGGTAAAATTTACCCGCAATGTTCAAAACTACCCTTAATGACCGTAATAAAAAATAATAAAGACATAGGTTGATGTCCTCGTCAAAAGCCGGAATAGAAATTACAAAATTTGAGGAAAAATGTCATTTTTTTAACAAATCTAAAAAACTGCGATACAATCTGAAGAACCTCTTGAACCAGTTGTTTTCCAGCTATTCCATTAGCCGATTTCCTTCCGTCATTTCAATCAAAACAAAAACACATCGTCAAACGCACCAACATTCGTGAGCTCTTATTCCTCCATTCCCCCCCCCCTCCTCGACGGGAGCGTAATTGGAGTTTAATTGCCGCAAATAACACAATCCCCGCTACCGCAATCGTCGCCTCCTCAGCGATACTCAATCGAGTGGAGAAGCAAAGACAAAAAACGCGACAAAGAGCGCAAAAACTTCGTCGTCGCGGGGAGGGGCGGGGCCTCGGAACACTCGCAGCCAATGGCGTGCCTGTCACGGGCGCCGCCCCTCCCCGCGCGAAAGTTGTCTGGGCGTTGATTTCATCCGCGGCTCGCTCGCAGTCGGTTGATGTTCTCCGCAGCAGAGAGAGTGATCGTTCGTTTGTTCTATGCACGTGCTACTCCCTCCCGTCAGCCAAGTGCGGGAAGGTGCGTACCCCGTTTCGGCTATGAAACTCATGGACGTGATCGCGAGTAAGTTTTACTTTCACTTCTTGTCTGCTTTTGCACACGCAGTGTAACAGTAGTGCCCAACCTAAGCTGACCCATGTTGCCTGTTCTATTCGGAACAACAAATCGAAAACTATGTTCTGGAAATTTTTATTCCGAATAAAAATTATTCCTGTAAATTTTGAAGTTTTTAAAGAAGGATGAAAACTTTGTATTGATTAAACGGGTAGATAATAATAATGACAACAATTCTTCGTTTGTAATTTTCCTTCTTTTTCTGTGCTTTCTCATGTTATCTTGGAGGGAGGAGAACTTAAATTTACTTCAATTTTATATAGGTTCTGTCCTGCAAGAGGCAACTTTATATGAGAGCCATCAGGTAACAAAAGGTTGGGTCCCACTCTGAACTCTGCTGTGCTAAGCACATAAGTCGTATCAGCACTTTTTTATCAAAATCGATTTATTATTACGAAGTGGTTCCTAATAGCATATTTACTCATATACACAATGCTTTGTGGTCATTTGTGAAAAGGATTTTTTTTTTTAATCTGAAAAAGTGAAGTATGAATCAAATACATGGAGCTGTAAAATTTGAAAAAAAATTGCTCATTTTGAGAACAATTTCAGATACGACTTATGTGCTTAGCACGGCAGCATTGCTGTTAGAACGTCAAAAATCTGAACCTCAAAAATTCAAACGCACTTAATAATAAAGTTTCCTTTTTGTTCAATAACAATGAAAGTTAATGTTGTTAAAATTCGTTAGCGTTTAGTACTAAAGGTATCTACAGCAGAATGCCAGAAATCCGAAAGCTGTCCCATGAGGTTTTAATAATTTTTCCTTTATTTTCCCTAAACTTATGTTAGGGAAGTTAATTTTTGTTACAATTTGTTTTCAAATGTAATTACATATCATAGTGTTATGTACTACTCTAGTGTACCTAATGAACATGCATATTGTGCAACAACTTTATTTTATTAAGTTGCATGCTATTTTCCTGAACGCTATTTCCTTGGTCCGAACTATTCATGGTGCAAATTAGTTCTGGTTTTTGATGTGTAACTTATAACTATACATACATATTGTATAACCACTTTATTTGATTAAATGGCATATTCTTTTCTGTAACGGCTCCTAATTCTTGGTTATATTCGAAAATCGAAAACTTTCCTATTACTCTGATTTTTGACATCCTACTGAAAATGCTTTTATAGTACAATTTCAAAGCTGCTCTAGCAGGATTTTTCGCAAAACCAAAATCGGGCTCAGAAAATTCCCAAAGTCTAAGCAAGAAAAGCCCAAGATCTTGCAACTCACAATTTTTAAAATCTAATCACTTTTTTTTGTAATTGCTACTAGTGAAATTGATTGGTTGCAAGAAAAATTTCGGATATAAAGAAAAAAATAGATTTTTGCCTATAGAGCGGAGATTTTTTTTTTCTTTTTTTTTTTTTTTTTTTGTTTCTACCCAACGCATTTTTTACTTTTTCTGTTTTAAATATAGCTACAGTATGTGCATGAACGAAACCTCCAATCTGGATTGCTTAGCAAAAAAAAAATGGAAGGAGTGGTTCAAAAGTAGTTGCCCCCCCCCCTCTTATTGGTTGAATGTTTATGATACACAATTGCTGTACGCAGTTTGTTATACAAAACCTTGCAGTCTTATAAGTTATAATCATCGGTAGAACACCATCCATGTCGTAACGCAGAAGAATTCTGCACCATGTTTGCAGCGTTTCAAGGATTCGGGGATGCACTAAATAGAGCAATCTTACAACATGTTAAGTTAACCGTGTATAACAAGAATTAAACCATAACTGACATAATGTTGAAAATAAATGAGTGATCTGTTGTTTTCGGACTCTCTGTACTTTAGGGTAAATAAAATGGTTTTTTATTGTTAAAATATTTTAAAATATGTCTGTTTCATCAGTAAAACCCATACGCCAAGAATTTCAAACCAGTTCTTAAAAAGCTCAAGACTTTGGAGGAAAACTATAATTTGGTAACTCTGATATTTGAACCATGTAGGTCGACTTGGCACCGTTTCATACTTTTTACTATGTTTGACAAAACTATAAAAGGCCTAATGTTGCACTCTGGTGACAAGCTTTACAACATCGATTTTCTGCTTTTTATTTTAAAGCATAAATTGACAACATTGTTCATTATATCGTATCATGCAATCATTCAGAGCTTTTGTGCAGACGACCCTTTCAACTGTCATTGCTCCGGAGCTGCATTTCTACTTTTTTTCTCTTGTTTTTTCTCAATTCTAGTATCTTATTTTCCACTAGTTTCCGTACTGATTTTGAGTAAAATATCTCAATTCATCAAATTATCTTGAGCTATGCGAACTTAACTTTTTTAGTTTAGTTCGCATACTTCTTCCCTGAAATTATTATTTCATAGTGAAAAGTAAATTTCTCTGAACTTCTTAAAGTTCAATACTTCCTCCTTAAAATACCTACTTCATACAGTACAAAGTTCATAATTTTTCTTAAAATAGCTTTTTTATAATAACAAAAGCCATAATTTTTTCCTTGAAATAACTACTTCATAGCTAAGAGTTCGTAGTTTTTCCTTGAAATAATTACTTCATAACCAGCAGTTCACAACTTTGCCTTGAAATAACCACTTTGTAATGAAAGCTTAATAGGAGGCCTGGCTATCGGAGGATAATTGTCCAATAATTAAAGAGGTCACACAAGGTCATTTCCTCGAACTGCATGACCCAGCCCAGCCCATTCCAATGCTATATCAAACATGTGGCTCTTACTAATGCATCACATAACTTTTGGTTTGTTTTACTTATACCTATTGCTCTTTCGGTCCTATCTCTTGATTGATAATTAACATCTATCTGTACGTAACTGCGTAATTGAAGCTTGCTGACAATAGTGGCAGACTTATAGGTTTTGCAATGCATTGCTAAAGGCTCCTTAGAGACGAACAAACTGCATGAAATATTTTTCATGTTCTTTTTTGGTTATAGGTCCCCTCCAGAGACCCTATGCCACAGAAGCCCCTGGCAATTACAACATTAGCGACACTTCAAATCCGCCACTGACTGGCAAGGTCTTAGTTTCTGTCCATTAGAGTTCTGTCAAAATAGTGATTAAAAAATCTTTTTTTCTTTAAATATCGTACAGAATTACTCAGTACTGTTTTTTTCAACCCAGTTATCTATAAAAAGACCTCTATTTTGAGTCTTTTATTAATTTAATTCCTAAAATCTACATCCATTGAAACTTCATTTTTAACTATCATCGGAATTCTTTGTCTTCTATTTTTTTTTAAAAGAGGAACCCCCCCCCTCCCCCCTTCAATACTAAATTAACTGATTCTGGTATTTTTCAAACTGAATTCGAAATTTTTAACCTTTTTTTTTTCCCATTATATAAGGGTTTTGTGTCAAAGGTGCTATAATAATTCAAAATGGTTAATATATGACAAACGGAAATTCTATTTATACATATCGTCGGCACCATGCTAAATTTACGAATGTGAAAATTCAGGAGAGCCAAAACACTGCATATAATTTTTTCCATCGGACGTGATTGGTTATTTTCAATTTAAATTTTTATAGACATTTTTTAATGTAAAACTATCGTTCGAAGGTATCATTTTAATTTTAATTATTTGTAAAATTCGAACTTAAAAAACGCGATTTTTCACATTCATTATTTTAGCATGGTGCCGACGACATAATGAAATTTTGAAAAGAAATAGGAGCCATAAATATTGGAGTCCCCAATGATTCATCTAGCGTTCGAAGGATTGATATGTGTAACTACACTAAATTTAGTTTATTATTTACAGCTTTTAAAATAAAAACACCATCATAAAATTTATCATCTTTTTCCTTACTTTTTTAATCCGAAATTAAGTAAATTAATAAATTAAAATCATTTTTACTGAGATGGGCAGAAGTAATTCAAACAATTATAGTCGCTTCGGTTTGTAGTGAAGAATTATCCTTATATAGCGAATTTATAGCTAAAACTAGCGAGATGTAATCGATGGCTATAACCTGTAACGCAAGAACTTCAACTCCCTTCACATTTTACTGCACATAATATTTAACTTTTTAGAACGAAATCATGGGTATAACAAAATTTTTATTTGGTACCTTTGACGTTGTCATAAACGTGTGAGACTGTATATTTTAAACTGCATCAAATTTAAATAAATTAAAGACCCGTTTTATTAATAGGGCACCTTCATAGAAATATATTTTTTTCTCAAATTCACAGCAAAGTTTTAATGTCTTAAATATTTGAAGTCGCAAGAAAAGTGCAATGTTTCTGAATGAGTGGTATAGCGAGGGCCTTTTACTACGAAATCCGTTCAAATTTTGCATTAATTCCTTTAATATTTTAAGCAGTCAATGTTTGTGTCCTTTGAAAATTGGACCTTTTATTTCAAAAACCAGCCAAGCGACAAGTCTTAAAAGTTTGAAAACGCATTTTTATTTTTATTCAAAAATTTTCTATAAGGATTATTATTTAAAACTGAAATATTTAGGTATGTTTTTTTTAAGTAAAAATAATACAAATGAATTAATGGATGCGATTTAATAATTTAATGTGATAGTATAAATGTTTTCTTAAAATCAGAAATTTAAACATTTAACTGCTTTTTGAAATAAACGATACAAGTGACCTGTGCATCCAACAGCAAATTATTAGATTAACAACAATTAAGGAAAATTCAAAAGACACCAATCATTAGAATCTCTAATTACCCGCTTTACAATTACTGATAGGAGCAGCAGACAGCTACTCTTTCAAAAAAGCCGCTTTTGTAGTCAAGGGGTGAGAATTGTGATGACTTAAATTCCTACAATTCCTGTTTTCCATGAAATCTGGCTCTCGTCATGGCGCCCATGAGTGCCCAAAGGTCCTCTGTTGACAATGACCCATCCTGGAGCGATTGCTTTATCTGGTGCCGAAATATAAAGCCATCCTGTGTTGTCTCGCACTGATAGGGAAGGTGCCGACTTTATAGCACCTTCTACGAGACCGTGAGACCCTGGGGTTTGCATACGTTTTCTTCCTTGTTGTCGCCAACCTAACAAGGTTGAATTGACACAAGAGTCTCAGTAACACGTGTTTGGTAGCCACGGTCAGTTCGGGTTGGGATATGCAGCAGTAGAAACCTACCATGTACTTGCAAAATTTGTTTTATAGGCATATGTTCTGGGGTAAGTAAGAATTGAAATGTATTGTATTTATGTTATACATGCTTGAAAATTAAACCAATTTAAACGTAAAAGTCTAACTGTGACAAACAAAAGTAATTATATTCAAGAAATATGTAGCTTCTAACAAATGCAGAAATAATGTTGTTGAGATGAAAACTTCCTGTAGAGTATGTTTACTATAATTAAATGGTTTTATTTTCATTAGCTAAAAAATATGAACTAAAATAGAGTTATTTTTAACACTGCTGCTTTTTCTAATTCATAAAATCCGGTAATGAAATCCCGTTACAACCAAATTCAGGGGTCCGCTAATTTTATTCGTTGTAACGGGGATTATGTTGTACTGGAATTCAAGCAATCCCATGGAAATTAATTCGAGTCTGGAAATTTATTTCTTTGAAACGTAGCTTTCGTTGTATTGTTATTCGTCGTAATGGGATTTCGCTGTATGCGAACGTAAAGACCATAATAGTAAATGATTCAATGAATAAATAAACTTTTAAAGTATAAAATAGAATATTGCAGAACAACAAGAGATGAGTATTATTTTGATTTTTAATGGTTTAATTGTTTGAAAGTTTATGTCCGGAAAAAATAATAAAGTCCAGTCAAAAGCAGTACTTTAAAAAATTCTAATTGCTGCCCCTCTCCCCGTTTTCCACGATGCTAAAGTTTTATTTAACCCATTAATGCCTGTCATTTTTTTTTTTTCAAAGATATTTTGTATACTGGTTACAAACTGTTTAATGGACAGGAAAAATAATTAAAAAAATATTATGTAAAAAATAACTTTTTTATTAAGGAGAGAAAAATCGTCCCTTAAAAGTTACGATAGACCCCAGAGAGTACATATTTTTTTTACTAAAATGTTTCTCTGCCTACGATATAATATTTAAAAAGACTCCTGAGATTGTGAACGATGTCATTTTTGATAAAGATCCTATTAAAACTGCTACAGAACCCACTTTAATCTGTTAATAACGAATTGAAACAATACCAAGGTACTAATTTAGCACTATTATTTGGTTGAAATGTTCATTTTGGGAAAATTCAGACCCTTTTATAGACCGTCCCTAAAAAGGGACGCTAGGTATTAATGGGTTAATATTTGACGCTTTTTCTTAATTTTCATTGTGCGCTGCAGGAAATGAATTCAGAGATGCTGAAAATTTCTCAGGCCTGCGGAAATATACTCTGGATTAACAAATTAAATTTTTTCCAGAAAAGAATAAGAGTAAACTATCAATAAAATGCAACACGATGTAATTTGGTAAACAGTAAATATACACTAATGCAATAATTATGATAGTTTAAGGGTAGAAATATGTATTTAAATGTTATATAGCTTTATTTTCCTTCATAACACAAAATAATTCTAGCGTAAATATATTTAAATTCCAAATAGAATATTCAACAAATTCTTTTAGGAGCACACACTCAGACACGTAAATATAATGTTCAAAACAACTTCGAGTTCGTTAACCAAGTGTATTTTACCTTACGCTCTAATAATGATGTGTTTAGCATAATATTATTTACTGGTATTTCATTAAATTTTATTATGTGTGTTTTTTATATTTTAAATTAGTTCATGATGAGTGTTTCATAGTTCGTAATTTGTTGTTGTCATTGAAGAATTTTTATTGCTAAATGAATTTATAGTGTATCATAATGCGTTGTTTGAATTTTGATTTCGACATACCTCGTGTAATTGCTTTTGAGCTCGCTAATTATTTGGTGGTAGCAGTTCCCAAACTTTGCTAAATGGTATGGAAATTTTTAATGAATTCACCTACCAAGTTAAAATACAGGCATATTTCTTATGTGTGTGTCATATACGTAAAAGCAATAGATTTTTTTAAAAAAAATTAGCAGATTTTTCTAAATTTGCTTGTTTGAACTTTGAGACTGAATGCTAATCACGGAAAGCATTTCTGATGTTTAGCAACTAACAGTTTATGCTCCCAATGGCACTCATTTGTATGACGAGGTAGTTACAATCTGACTCAGATATAACTTCTGACATGCTGTAGATTAAACGATTCCAATTGTTGAAATTAAGGCGGGGGAAAAGCTGGTTTGTTTGACCAAAAGCGCTTGCTTGTTAGTGTTGCGCGAATATAATAATTTCTCCCCCTTTCAACCGAAAATCAACTTGTTCAAGGTCAAACGTCTTGTTAACAAAGCAACACTATAGGTTTTAATGAGAAGGTTTAAATCTCATACAGTTTAAATATGGCCGCTCCTTCCTCAAAAAAAAAAAGGAAGAAAAAAATGAATGAGTTTTTTTTTTTTCAGAATTTATTTTTTCATTCTTAACGGGGCATTCTATTACCTTTCAGAGGGATGCGTAATCTCTCTTGGAAGGGCGGTCATCTCTGAAATTACAACAGACATGGGTAATAAGCCAAACGAGGTTATGGGAAACAGCAAAGACTTACCAGCATTTGAAATGATCTTTAATCATTGAAGTGTATGGATGAAATATGCACATCGCCCGAGCTCATTTTATAGATTATGGAATTCAACTAATTTAACACTTTTATGTTTTTTATGTTATATAGACATCAGAATATTAACTTTAGAATAAAACAAAAATTAATAAATAATATTGTTCTAAAAATAGCCTATAATTTTGTTTTGGAAACACAGCAAACTTCAATATTCTACTTCTGAGCTTATGATCCTTTAAAAAAGCTTAAAAATCCTGTACCGTTATAAAAATCCTCGTGAAGTCAAACTTGAGGGGGAGAGAGAGAGAGGTTCCTGAAATTGTAACAAGGATGAGTGATGAGAAAAAAAGAAGTGCGATAAATAAATTTTTATAACACTATGTTTGAGAAAATTAGTGTACCGTGTGACAAGGAAGAGGTGTAAGGTGAATAGACAGGGGGCGGGTGGAGGGAGAGGAAGGTCAAAATGTTGGAAAATGTGACATTATTTATGGACATCCCCGTATTGCTATTTAAATTCATGATGACGTACTACTTTTTAATAGAGGAATTTTTACATTCATAATCGAGGAATTTGGTTTTATAGGTACTGAATATTGGCACAACTTCTCTCTTCAACTAATCTGTGAAATACCAGTAAAAAAAAAGTGCTCTTTCATACCCTCTTACAGTTTACTAATAATGAACATTTGGTTGTCTTTGCCATGCCCCTAAATAATTCCTCTCTTTCAGGATTAAACGGTGGACTAGGGACTCCAACGTCGTGGCGATCTACTGATACGCCAGATGACCAGTCCCTGTCACCGACCAGCTGTACCACTCTTTCGGACCCTGATGCAGAGCTCACATTCACTATAGGGGTGACTGAAAATACCCCGTATGCTTGCCACTTTTGCGACAAGGCCTTCCCCAGGCTCAGTTACCTCAAAAGACACGAACAGGTAAGTGTCGTCTTGTAAAACCAGCTATCTTATCGAATGATTCGCTTTTAGCCCAGCTTGAATTTATCTGCTGGGGGAGGGGGGGGTCCATAACAATCCGTACATGGATGTAAAATGCCATATTGGGATTATCGATGGATGTTAATACCCAGGACTCTGGGGACGGGGGAGGTTGTCTTTTAACCTGTTCTTCGAGTTGCTCCCGAATCAAGCCATTGAATTTTTCATTAGAAGATAAGACAGGAATTATATGAAATTCCCTAATCACATCACGCGCTTTATTTCCAACAGTACGCCGATTCTTGTAAAGTTAATTTAAAAGATGAGTTCGTTATGCAAAACTGTCCTAAAACAGCGTTCACTTTAACATCATCACATCAGTCCATGGAAAATTTTCTTTTAAAGACATGAGACATTATGTCTAATAATATTGCGGCATTATGCACTTGTACGCCATGATTACATCACTTCATAAAAATCTTGAGTGCAAAACTAGAATAGAACATCATTATATTTTACATAATCATCTCGTCAATCCATTGGGAATTTGCATCGAAAGACGAGTCGATGAACTGTTTTGAAAAGCAACCTTACGGCATTTTCACTTTTACATCATTTTACCCAAAGTTTATTTTGTGGAAAGGCTACTCTGCAAATTCATAGCTAAAATTATAGCAGTAGAAGGCACCCTAATGCTTTTCTTCCAATTTACCTACTTTTCAAAGTAAAACTTCTTAAAGCGCTAGAGATACAAATGCATGAGATACTTGCATCGAGATACTTGCATCATGCAGAGATACTTGCATCGAAAGACGAGTCGATGAACTGTTTTGAAAAGCAACCTTACGGCATTTTCACTTTTACATCATTTTACCCAAAGTTTATTTTGTGGAAAGGCTACTCTGCAAATTCATAGCTAAAATTATAGCAGTAGAAGGCACCCTAATGCTTTTCTTCCAATTTACCTACTTTTCAAAGTAAAACTTCTTAAAGCGCTAGAGATACAAATGCATGAGATACTTGCATCGAGATACTTGCATCGAGATACTTGCATCATGCAGAGATACTTGCATCATGCAGAGATACTTGCATCGAAAGACGAGTCGATGAACTGTTTTGAAAAGCAACCTTACGGCATTTTCACTTTTACATCATTTTACCCAAAGTTTATTTTGTGGAAAGGCTACTCTGCAAATTCATAGCTAAAATTATAGCAGTAGAAGGCACCCTAATGCTTTTCTTCCAATTTACCTACTTTTCAAAGTAAAACTTCTTAAAGCGCTGGAGATACAAATGCACATCAAGCAATTGCTTAAAACCATAGATGTAAACATAAACGTATCCGTGTGTAAAAATAGTTTCATGTCTTCATGGGAAATTATGCTCTCCCAACCCCCTGGAAATCAACCCCCGTGAAATTTCCTACTGAAGCAATTTTAAATTTTAGAATTTTTTCTAGCTTTAACAGTCAATTGCCTATAAGTTATTTAATTTTAAAATATTGTTTCACTGTCAAAATGATGGGGAGAGGCGGAAGGGGTGCATGAGCATAGAAATAGCTTATGATTATTTCCTAAGAACTTCCGCCAATTTTAGGTTCAACATACTATTTAAAGTTTTGAGTGTTCAATGCAATTGACAGTTAAGTCTAGATTCATCTTGCAAATCTTCCATTCCAGGTAGATCACCGCGATTTACATCACAATTTGATAAACCAAGCAGACAAACACCTCTTCGGCAAATCGGACTCATCCCAACAAACTAAATGACTATATTTGATGATTTTGAGAAATGCAATTCAGTGGTCTTTCCGCATTGAAAAAAAAAATATTATGCAACCCCACCTATAAGTGAGTTGCCGGTTTCGCCCGGTATAATATATTGCCACTACTTAAAAGGGCGGTGTCCGTACCGAAGTGGCCATCTTCCATTGCTGTTTCACGTGCTCATTATAGGGTAGCAATGGATTTCGAAGCACGTTCCCACTTCTTCGAGGAACATTCCGACTCACCCGGAGGTCTCCCATTTGGAACGTCTTCCCTTTGGACCCGAACAAAGACAAATTTGGGATTTTCTAGGCAAATGATAGCGTCAGTTTCTGGGCAATGAAGGATTTTCTGCATTAGGAGCGAACTTCAATTACAATGGAATGATATTTAATTCCTAGTGTGCAGTTTACTACCCCTATTTCTGATCATATTTATCGGAATTAAACAGCAAAGTTGAGTCTTCTTCTACATACTATTAAAATATGAAAAAAAATTGGATAATTAAGAAAAAAAAATGGTTTGGACACAATGTTAGCCAATGGCTCTCTCCCGTAATTTCTTGAAACTAAAGACCCTGAAATAGGTTCAGGCTGTTTTAAGTCGAATTAAGGTTAGGTAGGATCATAACCCACCTCCTTGGTTTCGAGCTTGATGGGAAAGTTATTATTCCTACGCAAAAGAATAAATTTAATTTAAAAACATTTTATATATATGCTTGTAATTTTCGAGCTTTTCATAATCATAACAATTTTTATTCAAGTGTATAAGAAAACATTGAGTTTAACGTCAAAATTTGAACCACACTGGTGGATTTGCTTCGAACAAATCGCACCAGAAAGCGCTTATGACGTAGAGCATATTCAGAAAATGAATAATTGATTTGGTATATTTTAAACGCTCCTTTTCAACAATTTTAAATTTCTTTGAGATTAGTCACTCTATTATAGAAATCTCTCGTCACGTATTGCAACTTAATATACGTTCTGCAATTTAATAAATTGTAGAAACCTTGTAATGCTTTAGTATAGAAATGTTGAGTTCTTAAACATTTAAAAATTTTATTTTTCTGATTCAAAATTACACTGCTTTTACTGAAAATAATTTATTCTACATCAAATTTCTCACGTGATTTAAAGTGACCTCCAAAAAGCTTTAAACCACGTTAATAATTCATTTCAAAAGCTTTCTACAATTATTACTTTTCAATTTTGGTCAATTGTACAAAGTTTTAGGAGCTTTTCTTCTGTTTTGAATCAACAAGTGCAATAGCACAATAAAAATATAATAGTCGCCATAAATGACTGCATAATTAAGACTTCTATGCTATGCAAAAGTTAGCTAAGCACTTGCAGGTCAAAAGTCCAAAATGTACCCAATTTAATAAAGTTCAAATCCTTTGCTACCTGAGAATAACATTCAAATGCGTTTTGCCCGATAACTATCAAGGAATCATTATCAGAATCGGAACCACAGAAATTAATTTCTAAACATCATTATTAAGTTTTTCGTCTTTAATGCGTCTTGTATTCAAAGCACAAATCATTTCGAGTAATTTACGATTCGGCTAATTTATTGATGAGGAACATTCTTTATGGCGCGAAATCCGACTATAAAGCCCGTTTAATGGCTCATTGAGCTGAATATTCCGAGCTTTATTATTCCGCTCCCGTCCGAGGCTTATTAGAAGAACAATTCCACTGGTTGCTTTCTTGACTGGTAACGCCCCTTTTACGCCTGTCATATTTCGAAGGAATTAAGAACAAAAAAATAAAAAACAAATCTTGCGTGGATGATTTCATTCTGATGTGCTAGGTGCAGTCTGGACCATAAAAATCTATCCACTGGATGGACCTGATCTGACTTCTAATGCAGAAGACTCGCCGAGCTCTTTCTGACAAATTAGACTGTCACGGTGCGGAGATAATGTGAAGATTACATTATCGGCCTTAATAAAGTGATTTTGTATTAAAGGTAGGTTTTTCTCGATAGGTTTAAAAGGGAATTAGATGACTAAAAGACGAGGTACTCCGTGTGGGTTCTGAATTATCTCTGTCGAATTCGATGAGTTTTGGACATGGTTGGGAGCTGGTTTTTTTCGACTCATGACATTGGGGTTTGTGAAGATCGATTTGAGCACGCTTTTCAAAAAATAATTTTCCAGTGACAGTGACATTAAAGGTAATGAATGGATCTGTTCCAAATCGTTGTGGTGAATTGATTCTGAAGAAGATAAATTAGTCAGGATTGTCGTTTGTTTTTCAACTGTAAAAAGTAAGATTTTTTTTTCTTTTACTTCAAAGCTCGGTTTTAAAATACCATTTTACGTTTAACGGAGTTAACGAAATTTTTATTTTCTATTCAAGAATTATCTCAAGTGATCTCAAAAGTTAGAATGGAATTAAAGAACAAATGCTTCGTTGAAATTTGACAATTGCGAGTAATTTTGTCATTGAAGAAAAAAAAATATATATATATTTTAATATTAACTTTGACGTTTAAAAACAAGACCCGAACCCCTATTGATTTACTACTTTATGCTACTCGTGTATAAGAGCATCTAGGAAATTATCAATACAATATTGATTAGAAAAAAAACATTAAAAAACTTAATAGAAAAGCCGTTTGTGGAAAGAAACACAAATCTAAGACAAACATGTTTTACGACCACAATGGAAATACAGTGTAATCGCGCTAAGCGCTATTCGACTAACACGAAAGCTTCAGACACGAGTCCTTCCCGAGTAACGAATTTTAGGCAAATCCTTCCCCCCCCCCCGCAGTGGCGCACCCAGAAATTAATTATGGGGGGTGCATACGTCATTGTGATGAAAGACTCAATTTCCAGGATTCACACTTTTTGTATGCTAAACTCAGTGGTCGGAAGTAGCGCGCTACAAGTAGCGAAACTACTGTAGTAGCTAGGGTCACCCGGGGCAATTCCTGGTCAGCAAGTTTCTGGGGTAATTCCTGGTCACAGTCCTTTTTATGTCTTAATAATCCTTCAGCAAAATGAAAAAAATCACAGAGGTACTCTGAACTATCTTCATTGCAATTCATTACTTAATTATGAGTTGACTATGTATTTAGTTTGAAAAAAAAAATCTTTTAAAAATCGCTTGTTAAATTTCGTAAAACAAGATTGGCCTTAGTTTTGATACATTTGTACAAAGATCGTGATCAAACTCAAACTTCTGAATATTTTTCTTTTTCGTTTTTTTGGTTGAATTAGGTACCATGTCAGTTACTGAAAAATAGTTTTGGATTTACCATTATTGTTTTGAATAATTTGCAGGAAGGCTCCAAATAATGCCCCTGGCTACTGGGGTAATTCTTGGTCAGTGGGGTAATTCCTGGTCAGTCCTTTTTTCAATATTTATGGATTATTATTTCACCTATTATTGACATCTGTTATTGATTTAAACTATATGTAACTCTGTGAGCCTTAACTGCAAAGTTAACTGTAACCGCAATGTAACATTCTTATCTGTTAATGATAAGTATACAATATACTGAATTTTTCTGTTAAATTTCATCCAATTATTTTATAAGTTTTAATAATTATCTTAATTATACTAAGAAAAATGCTTAATTGTAACTGCATTGTACTATTCACTTAACTGTTCACCTTAACCATGTTCATAACAGACTCATGACAGAGACACAGAGCATGTGCTCAGTGTGTATGGTGCATGTGCACCATATTTTTTATGGACCTATTTATTTGGTAAGTGAAGATTCATTCACAACAAATATAAAAGCTGTAGCTATTGCATACAAAGTGTATAAAAAGTATTTTGGCTAAGTTTTATTAAGTAAAGCTATTATGTTGAAAACAATTGCATTCTTCCTTAAAAAAACTAAATACAGTGTTTAATTAGCTATATATATAAATAAATTCTTTATCTAATTAGTTTAATAACTTGTATTAATAATGTGCTTACAAAATGTATGCATTTTCATCAATCATTTGAGTGACCAATAATTGCCCCGTAAGTGACCAGGAATTACCCCATCTCTGGGGTAATTCCTGGTCACTAATTAACGACAATTACTCAAGTTCATTATGTATTGTTGATAGCATGAATATTTTATTCGATGGACATCCCAATGTGCTTCCTCCATACCAAAATTTGTAACTCTAACTTAGATAGATTTTGTGATAATTGGATGTTAATGCTTTTTGACCAGGAATTACCCCAGGTGACCCTACATTTTTTAGTAGTTTGTAGTGTAGCGCACTACTTTTTTAAAAAAGTAGCGTAGTGAGTAGCGCGATACAAAAAAATAGTAGTTTGTAGCGATTTCTGAAAACTACTTTTAAATTTAAAAAAATAAATAAATAAATGAAAAAAATTAAAAAAAAAAAGAGAACGAAGGAAAAAAATAGGGTTTTTCTTGTGGCGAATATTCGTAAAAATTGTAAAAATATCTAAAAAATGACAAATTTTAACAAAAAAAAGGAACAAAAGGGAAAAGTAATAAATAAATTCAAAGACAATTCCTATTTCTATTCCATATTCGAATGAGGTAATTTTTTATTCTAAACCACTTTTCGAATTTTTTCGGTCGATCTTCAAACGGTGTATTCTTGTTATTTATTTACTTTTTTTTAAAGTAGCGAAGTAGCAACTACATTTCAAAAGTAGTGTAGCTCGCTACATTTAAAAAAAAGTAGTTGTAGCTGTAGTTAACTACATTTATAAGAAAGTAGTTGTAGTTGTAGTTCGCTACGAAAAATATGTAGTTTTTCCAACCACTGGCTAAACTAATACTTTACTTCACCTTAGCTTCTTCGATTTAAACCGTTCAACTGTTGAATAGTTTTATGAAGTAACAAAGATTACAAAATTAAATATATTTTAAGAATACTAGAGTTAGCTTGAGAATAAACATTTTCACTAGCCAAACTCTATAAAATGTTCATTGTGGATATATCCGAAGAAGACAGAATTAAAATTTTAATTCTATCTTATCTGAACTGTCATTTAAACATTAGGCAACGCCACTTTTTCTGTTATATTTTCAGGACTAAAAAATGGCATCGCTTTTTACTTATAATTGTAGGAAGAAGTATGTAACGCAGCAATATTTGATGGTTTCCATCAAGTGAATTTCATACAAAAATATCTGAAGCA
>JAXGGA010013672.1:0-34479 GCA_038373865.1 Uloborus plumipes
AAGCAAAATTAAAGGTGAATTACGAGAATCGGATTTTCCACGTAATGGTGCACACTTGCCTCATCATAATGGTACGCACTTGCTCCGCATAATAGTACGCATATGCCTCATGATAGTGGTACGCACTTGCCCCATCATAATGGTACGCACTTACCCCCACCTTACTTTAAAGAAAGGGAAAGTGCGTACCGTCATATAAACAAATTTTAGTTTGAGTATTTGATCAAAATACCCCATGTTAGTCCGGGAGCTAACTGTCAAAAATCAATGGAATACTGCAAATCGTGATAAGAAGATGCCACTTGGTAGGAATGTTGCTAATGGCTATACAATGAAATTAAGACCCAGAGGCACTTTCAAAAACCGTTTTAATCCAAGATGGCGGCGTTTTTCAAAATGGCGGCCTATGCTACTGCTTTTGCAATTTAACTCACACAAAAGAGGTTTTTATATCAAATTATATGTTTTTCAGGCCAAGGATTTCATTTAGTATGTTGAAAAAAAGCTAAATGTTTATTTTGATGTTTATTTTTTTATTTATTTTTAAGAATTATATTGTTTACGAGAAGACTACATGTAGTATCCAAAATCTTTTAGAAAGTTAGCCAAATTGCGACCGAAGAAAATAAACTGGGAAACCTGGTGCGGTGGTAACCTAAACATGCTCAAATTAGTCTCCTCAGAACTCCACACACATCTCCCAGCGGTGCTGCTATTGTTAGAAGCATTCCGAGAAGGCCCGTTTAGTCTGTGGAGTTACGACAAAAACAGCCGAAATATTTTACTTCCGGATACCAGTGTGAAATTTGGTACAGAGCTTATGTACATATATAAGAACAAAAAACCGCCGGGAGACACTTGATCAGGGGTCATGAACTCCCGTGATGACGTCATCAAGATGGCCGCTTTTACAGGTAAATACGTTCGTTTACTTGCTTAAAACTCCATCATAGATAGAAATACTGCAAAACTCAAATGTATCATTTGAAAGCTGTTTGAAAGAGCTATTTGGAAAGATTTAATTTTTATTTCTGAGGTCGAGGTCCCACCTTTAATGACGTCATCAAAATGGCCGCTTTTACAGGTAAATACGTTTGTTTAACTACCCCTCAAACTCCATCATAGATTTAAATATTTCAAAACTCAACTATATCATCTGAAAGTTCTTTAAAAGATCTATTTGGAAAGGTTTAATGTTTTTTTCTGAGGTCAAGGGCCCACCTATGATGACGTCATCAAATGGCCGCTCTTACATGTAAATACGTTCGTTTAACTGCTTAAAACTCCGTCATTGATTTAAATATTGCAAAATTCAAATATATCATCTGAAAGATCTTTAAAAGAGCTATTTAGAAAAATGTAATTTTTCTTTCTAAGGTCAAGGGCCCACCTGCGATGACGTCATCAAAATGGCCGCTCTTACAGGTAAATACGTTTATTTATCTCCCCCTAAAACTCCATCATAGATTCAACTATTGCAAAACTCAAATATATCATCTGAAAGCTCTTTAAAAGAGCTATTTAGAAATACTTAATTTTTCTTTCTAAGGTCAAGGGCCCACCTGTGATGACGTCATCAAACTGGCCGCTTTTACAGGTAAATACGTTTGTTTAACTCCCCCTAAAACTCCATCATAGATTTAAATATTTCAAAACTCAACTATATCATCTGAAAGCGCTTTAAAAGATCTATTTAGAAAATATTTAATTTTTCTTACTGAGGTCAAGAGCCCACCTGTGATGACGTCATCAAAATGGCCGCTTTTATATGTAAATACGTTTGTTTAACTCCCTCTTAAACTCCACCATAGATTCAAATATTGCAAAACTCAAATGTATCATCTGAAAGCTCTTTAAAAGAGCTATTTAGAAAGATTTAATTTTACTTTCTAAGGTCAAGGGCCCACCTGTGATGACGTCATCAAAAAATGGCTGCTTTCACAGGTAAATACGTGTGTTATACACTTTCATTTTAAAATTGTTATAACTTTTCAACTATTTGTCTTGGAAAATAAAACCAAGCACTATAAAATAGCTCTTTTAAAGCGCTTTCGGATGATATATTTCAATTTTGCAATATTTAAATCTATGATGGAGTTTTTAATAGTTACATGAGCGCATTTACCTGTAAAAGCGGCCATTTTGATGACGTCATCACAGGTGGGCCCTTGACCTCAAAAAGAAAAATTAAATCTTTCTAAATAGATCTTTTAAAGTGCTTTCAGATGATATATTTGAATTTTGAAATATTTAAATCTATGATGGAGTTTTAAGGGGAGTTAAACAAACGTATTTACCTGTAAAAGCGGTCATTTTGATGACGTCATTACAGGTGGGACCTTGACCTCAGAAAGAAAAATTAAATCTTTCCAAATAGCTCTTTCAAAGAGCTTTCAAATGATACATTTGTGTTTTGCAGTATTTCAATCTATCATGGAGTTTTAAGCAATCAAACGAACGTATTTACCTGTAAAAGCGGCCATCTTGATGACGTCATCACGGGAGTTCATGACCCCTGATCAAGTGTCTCCCGGCGGTTTTTTGTTCTTATATATGTACATAAGCTCTGTACCAAATTTCACACTGGTATACGGAAGTGAAATATTTCGGCTGTTTTTGTCGCTAACTCCACAGACTAAACGGGCCTTCTCGGAATGCTTCTAACAATAGCAGCACCGCTGGGAGATGTGTGTGGAGTTCTTAGGAGACTAATTTGAGCATGGTTAGGTTACCACAGCACCGGGTTTCCCAGTTTATTGTCTTCGGTCGCAATTTGGCTGACTTTCTAAAAGATTTTGGATACTACATGTAGTGTTCTCGTAAACAATATAATTCTTAAAAATAAATAAAAAAATAAACATCAAATTGAACATTTAGCTTTTTTTCAACATACTAAATGAAATCCTTGGCCTGAAAAACATATAATTTGATATAAAAACCTCTTTTGTGTGAGTTAAATTGCAAAAGCAGTAGCATAGGCCGCCATTTTGAAAAACGCCGCCATCTTGGATTAAAACGGTTTTTGAAAGTGCCTCTGGGTCTTAATTTCATTGTATAGCCATTAGCAACATTCCCACCAAGTGGCATCTTCTTATCACGATTTGCAGTTTTCCAACAGTTAGCTCCCGGGCTATGTGTGTTATTAGTAGCTATTACTTAAAAGAAACAACTTGCATTTCTTGACTTCATTTGCTTGGTATGACTACAAGAGAAACTGAAACAAAACCTTCTCAATCTTTACTTAAGAGTTTTTTTGAAGACATTTAAGTTATCCCTGATTGTGTTTCGTCTATTGAATCCAGGCCTGAATTCTACCTATTGAAATTATCATTAGACAGTTATCTAACATAGTCGATGTGTTGCAGAAGTAATTTCAAGACAGTGTTCATATAATTCCCAGTGGACGCACTTACCCCGTGGACGCACTTACCAGAACTCACCCTATTGTTTATTTAGTTTTTCAAAAATTTAATTGAATTCTCTGAGAACAAAAATCTGTATTCAAATATAAAAGCTCTTAACAGCTACTGATATATAAAATTCTGCTTTGCGAATTCTATTTGGAAAATAAATAAATAAATGAATAAAGTTCGCAAAAGGATTGTGTTTTTCTAAAAATAAGAGTTCGATTGTTTAATTTCTACTTTGGTAAAAAAAAAAATCTAGTCTAAATTAAAACTTCTTCCAAAAGAGGAGTTCGAATTGAAAAGTACTAGTCAATCAAAGTCTTACATGAAAATTACTATTTTTTTAATGCTGCAATAAGAACGCGCACATTACTACTGCAGATCTGTTTTGTCCGCGCTGAGGCATATACTTGCAGATGAAAACTCGTGCCAGAGACAACGGAATTCCAGCCTACAGTACTGCTTTACTTATGTTCAATATACAGGGTGTCCACTCCAATCGTGGACCAATAGCTAATTTCTAAACCGTTAGAGATAAGCATATAGTTTATTTAGGAAAAAATCTCCAAATTATGAAAGGAATTTTGGGTCTATTCAATGTTTTTCAAAACATCAAATTTTGAAAGAGTTACGAAATTTAAATTTTTATACAGCACCCCAGTCTTACCAATCATATTTAGTAAAACATTCTTGACACTGTAACGTTTAAAACTAAAAAAAAATCACTCTTCTACCACAAAAATTGACCGAGTTATGACGTTTTGAAAAATCAAGATTTTGTATTATTTCATGACGTCATCGAGAGATCGCTTGAGGGACCATATGCGAAATCCTTCAAAATCTTGATTTTTCAAAAAGCCATAACTCGGTCAATTTTTGTCGTAGAACAGTGATTTTTTTTTAGTTTTAAACATTACAGTGTCAAGAATGTTTTACTAAATATGATTGATAGGACTGGGGGGCTGTATAAAAATTTAAATTTCGTAACTCTTTCAAAATTTGATTTTTTGAAAAATATTGAATAGACCCAAAATTCCTTTGATAATTTGGAGATTTTTTCCTAAATAAACTATATGCTTATCTCTAACGGTTTAGAAATTAGCTATTGGTCCACGATTGGAGTGGACACCCTGTATATTCTATTTTTATGACTAATTCATAACACATGATTTACAATGAAATAATTAATTCATTTTAATTAGGGTGAGTTCTGGTAAGTGCGTACCCTTTTTTGCAAAGTTCATGTTCTCAGGGATGCTGCTCTGTTGAAAAATCTTGTACACTCACAATTTTTTTTTAGTTTTCTTTCCAGATCCTTTACTAAGATTTTCAAGCATATAATATGTTAAATAAACCATAAGCATAGGTTTTGTGACCTGGTTTATGACACCTATTCTAAGGTACGCACTTTCCCTACCTAGCGGGGTAAGTGCGTCCACCTTAAATTATGTGAATATGAGCAGTAAAAAACTTCTGCCACATATTAAATATGTTAGGTAGTTGCCTTGGGATAATTCATAATACTAGAGACCAGCACTTGCTTGCATGGATGAAACGCAATCAGTGATATTCCACGCGTCTTGCGAACAACTGTGATTTGAAGATTGAGAGAGTTGTGTTTGTGATTATTCCTCTGTCCTTTTAATAAGACCAAGTGAGCAAATGTAAGTTGTTTTTATTTAGTAATAGTCACTCATAGTCTACATAGTTTAATTTGGTTAAATACATTAATCAGTCTGTGTTTAAGAGAGGGTTCGCACTTACCCCTTCTTAAATGTAAGATGAGACATGTGCGTCCAATAGCTTTGTCGTAAGTGCGTTCCCCTGTGATTTTCTTTAATTCTATTTGTATGGTGGATCGTTAGGTGACCTGAGTGAACAACTCGTTTTTTTCTTTTTTTTGAATAAATACGGTTTTAAAATATTTTTCCTATTAGAACCAGCAGCAGTAAGAAAAAACACAAAATAAAGAGCAAAATAAAGAGAATAATTGATCATGATGTGACACTTGTACTTTTTTTTTTCTTGTACATTCAAATAGTTTTTCACAAGGTGTTCTTTAATTTTCTTAAATATAATTTATTCATTACTCCACCTTCGTTTTTTGAATCAGTTGGTTCCTTATTTAGTGTTTCACTTAATTTCATTGCTTCATTTGTCATTCTGGTTTAAATTAAGTATAGCTCATGATCGCTATTTTCAACGAAAAATTTGCTAACTCATATCTAAAAGCCAATATATTTCAGAGGTAATGAAAAAAATTGAAATATTATGCCGCATTCAATGTTAATATAAATACTTGATGGAAATGACGTCGGATTTATAATCGGTTTATAAAAGAGCAAACCATCAAGCAAAACCAAAAACCAAGAAGCAAAATTAAAGGTGAATTACGAGAATCGGATTTTCCACGTAATGGTGCACACTTGCCTCATCATAATGGTACGCACTTGCTCCGCATAATAGTACGCATATGCCTCATGATAGTGGTACGCACTTGCCCCATCATAATGGTACGCACTTACCCCCACCTTACTTTAAAGAAAGGGAAAGTGCGTACCGTCATATAAACAAATTTTAGTTTGAGTATTTGATCAAAATACCCCATGTGTGTTATTAGTAGCTATTACTTAAAAGAAACAACTTGCATTTCTTGACTTCATTTGCTTGGTATGACTACAAGAGAAACTGAAACAAAACCTTCTCAATCTTTACTTAAGAGTTTTTTTGAAGACATTTAAGTTATCCCTGATTGTGTTTCGTCTATTGAATCCAGGCCTGAATTCTACCTATTGAAATTATCATTAGACAGTTATCTAACATAGTCGATGTGTTGCAGAAGTAATTTCAAGACAGTGTTCATATAATTCCCAGTGGACGCACTTACCCCGTGGACGCACTTACCAGAACTCACCCTATATAAGTTTTTGAAAAAGAAATTACTCCAATATGTTCATTCACAATACGGCCAATTGGCTTAAAAAATCCAAGTCATATCTGTGTTTTAAGATACACTCTTGAAATAATATTCGAAGGAACTTTAAGAAAACGGTGCAGCAGCTTGGAGAGCAAGGATTTCAAAAATAATGTCTAATATAGTATTCTTACATTTCACTTCGTGATTAATGAATAAGCTTATGTATACAATATAATACAGTTCGAAACTTGATGTCTTCAAAGTCTCTGAAAACATGTTTTTAGTTACATTTTTACTCCCAGAAAATAAATTTTTACCGCAAGCAAATCCTTCCAGAAGCATTATATTTTTGAAATGCTGCAGAAATATTCGTCAAACTACTTATTTTTATTTATTTTTCTGAATAGATTTTTGGTTCTTCAGTTTGATTTCTTTCACAGTTGATCTTTTAGTTAACAGTTCCCTGTCAAAATTCCATTGAAGTTCTAAGAAAGTAATGTTGGATTTTTAAAGTTTTTTTGAGAACCAAATGATTTTCTAAAATACAAAAAAATAAAGCAATACAAAGAAAGTTCATTACGTACAGAATGTTGTTTTTTTTTTTTTTTTGAAAATAAAATTACTTTTCTTTACTGTTTTAATACATGAAAACAGAAACATTAACATTACAAGCTTAATACTCCGCTAAACAGTTCAGAATAAAAGGAGCAAATACATCGTAGTTTTACGTCTGGTGACACTCTGTGCTTGTTTCTAAGTTGCGTTACCTCTTCTTCTAAATGTAAAACCAATTTATTTATCTAAACGAAATTGCTCTAATGATCTAATGCAAGAATGACTTTATTTTAACGTAGGAATATTTTTGCACTGTTATGTGAATCATTGAATTTTTTTCGTGGAAATGTATCAATACATATACTATGAAAATAAACAAATAAAAACAATGTTTTTAAAGCACAAAAATTGCAAACACTTTGCTATTTGCAATGTGTTTGCTTTATTAATATGTTTTACATCTATTTATTTCTAGCTTCGAACTTTTAGTATTGTATTTGAATTATGATTAAAAATTGTAATCAGTATAAAACAATTATAGCACTTATCTATAGAAACATCTACGCTCTAGACACCACCTCTAGAAAAGCATGTTCACTCTACGAAGGAAATATACTATTGCACAGAAGCCATTCATGTGAAGAAAAATTTTTCTTTTAATTTTGATTTCTTTAAGAATTGTATCCTGTAGGATTTCAAATAATTAAATATCAGATAGAAAAAAGAAAAAGTGCTTTACTCTCGTGATTCAGGTCAAAATTTCAGCAAAAAATCCAAGTATTTGGATACATTTTTTAACATTGTTCTTACATTTATCATTTTTTTGAAACCATAGAAAAATAGAAAAAAAGGAAACTTAGTTTAATGTGCTATAATTTATGGCTTGTAGGTAACAGTTTCTTAGGAAATGCTAACACACTACTAAATAGAAATTAATTAAAATTGCTAATGTTTGCTGGTTTTAATTGAAGGGTATCGGTATATACTCTATGTTTTAATGAAGCGTACTTATATACGAAATATGTTTACTTTTTATTTAAAACACATGTTAAGATTTAAGAGAAAAGAAATAAAAGTAAGAGTCTTTTGGGCTACATTTGGTTGCAAGTGCAAAGCTTCTGTTTCTGATCATTAACTAACATCTTTTGTCTCAAATATAGTTAATGATTACCATAGATTAAAATAGTGTAAACTGTCTTTTATATTTCTTTAGTTTCGCCTAAAGTTTGATATTTGTAACTTTACTTTTACCATAGTTGTATTGCTACCTAGAGAAACTCACATCATAAGTAAATAAGCGGCCTTAGTAGATATAAAATTTGATTTGTGTCTCATGTAATTTAATATACGTTTAATCATCACTCATACAATGGTACACACTAGGGAATTTTTAGTTTTCCGTCTTTCCTAAACTATCCTAGTGACGTGAAACATACAGAACTAAATAAGTAACAGGTAAGTGGTTTTCTTAAAATTGAGTTTCTATTTCTGGTGGCAGAGCAGTTTATTGCGTTCAGCTTTTGAGAGAAAAGAAATGTCAAAATTGTATGCCTGCACTGCGAAAAATAAACCGTTGTTTTTACAGTATAATACTGGCAGCAAAGAGTCCAGTTTAAAAGTGTAAAATGCACAGTTATAAACTGCAAAACTAGCAATTCTAGTTTATTACTGTAAAGCAACAATTTTAGTTTATTGTCACATAATTAGCTATATTATAATGTTAAAACAACAGTATAATACTGGCAGCAGAGGTTCCAGTGTAAAACGTTAAAATGCACAGTAATAACTGTAAAATTAGCAATTTTATAGTTTATTACTGTAAAGCAGCAATTTTACAGTTTATCAGTGTAAAATTAGCAAGTTTTAGTTTGTTACTTAAACATTAGCTGTATAATACTGTAGAAACACAACATCAATTTTTTACCGTGTAGAAATAGTGAGGAAGCATCGTGCAAACGGACTTGCTTAAAAAGCAAATGACAAATTTTAACGTATAAGAGTCATCCTGCTAACTTTAAAAGATATTTACAAATTAGAAACTTTGGTACATGAAATAAATTATAATAGTTTTGTTCCTGCAGTAAATAAAAAGCCCCAACGTTGTACTATAAGAATAAAATAATTCTGTAAAATCTAGTTTCATGAAAATGGGTTTCTATTCAAATATCATATAAGGAGACAAAATTGTTGATAACTTAAATGTATATATAAGTGGCTTGGTTCTAAAAGGGCCAATGTCAGTTTTTTCACATTCTGTGTTATTTATATCACAAGTTTCCAATTTAGTGAAACTCTAATTCTAGAAAGGCCAATGTCTAATATCAAACTAAAATCGGTTGTATTTCCATTATAATGTCAGCCAATGTCATATACACACAATGTCATAATATTTACATAAAATAGTAACAGGCTAAAAAATTTCATATGATAAAATAATGTTTATTTACACTGACAATAAACAAATACAAAAAAATAATAATGGGAATCTTAATATAAGAAAGTTATAGCCAAGGGCGGATCCAGAAATGTTCCAAGGGAGGGGCGATTGAGTTTTTTTTCTTACTTGCCCATTTTTTTCTCCATGCACCCTTGTTAACACATGTTGGTCACAAATGTTTTGGTCTTCCGAATCCTCACCCTTTCTCTTAATATCATCAAAAATCAACCAAAACTGCCTTTTTTGAACTTCAAAATCTAAGAACCGCTGTGGAAGAGTCCCTCAAGGGAGGGGCGATCGCCCCCATCGCCCCTCCCTTGTATTCGCCCTTGGTTGTAGCATTCTAAAAATATTCAAATCAAAAATATCAAAATCTAAAATCTTTCATCGCCTTTTTCTCGAAACTAACATTTTTGACTTAGGCCCTTTTAGAACCAAGCCACAGATATATACACATAAATAACAGCAAGAAAGGGTGCAGTGACGATTTCATTCACATCTTTCGTAGCTAAAGAAAAAGTGTTTTTTTATCTGATGAGTTTTTCTGGTTTTGTCACGTTTCTCTAAAAGTTGGGTTTTTAGCCTGCAAGACTTATGCTGGGATTTTCATAGCAAATATGTCTTATCGTGTCTTATTTTTTCTAACCATGAAATTAGAGCAAACATATTAGTTTTCATTTCAAAGTACTATAATATATATAAGGATATTTATAAATATATGTCGATATTTTAAAAAAATATTTGCCTATATTTAATTGAAAAGTTTCAGATATAAAGACACGAACATATATTGCTAATGTGACTTTTGCTCTTTTTGTTTTATAAAAACACACTCCTTTTCAACTCAAAATGTACTTCAGTACTTACATTATATGTAACATAAATTTTGTTACATAATTAAACATGTTGAATTCTTTCAGAGTTAAGGCAACTACTAACCTTGTTCATATTATATCCTTTTTTTAAAGTATTTTCTTTTCGAAATACATTCCTGTTTCGTCGATGGTGTACTTAATTACAGATATCTTGCTTAGTTTTTATTTACTTATTTTGGATGAATAGTTTTAAGAATAAAGAATAACATTACGTATTTCTCTGTTGCTAGTTAGTTTATATCTACTAGTTTATAATTTTGTAAAATACGATCTTCATTGACACCGTACTTTATTTTTGCAAGATTCTAAGTTTAATGGCATCTAAATAGAAATAAATTAAAATCACCTAATAATCTCATGATTTAAGATTATATTTCTTCAATTATACTCTATAGAGTATATTTCATATGTAATTCGAAAGTGAAGTAAATGTAAACAAAGAGGACGTTTTACGACAAGTGACAAATTAAAGAGATATATAAACCTGTGAAAAATTCTTAAAGTAGTGCTATGGATGTGTTCATTTAATTATTAACATAACCAATTTCAGAGCAAAAAAAAAAATATTTTCTGAAATTGACAATTTGTTTAATTTCAAAGAAAACAAACACAAAAGTACTTTTGAAGTCTAATCATTTCATTTTTTTTGTTCCCAAGATGATTTAAAAGGAACAATTTATAACATAGTGTACAAATGTGTTGACAGTTTAGTTTTTGTTTACTTATATATATCTTTAAACAACTGCATGCGTCAGTAGCATATGTAGTTGCCGATAAAAAAAATAAGATTCTTACTAAATTTCTGATATGTACTAAAATAAGACAAAAAATTTAAATTGCGTTGCATTGTATGCCACTCTCTTTTGTTAATTTTAAAATAAATTATTTAATTTCCTTTTTCTTTTTAACGCTTGACATATATATTCCGAGATACGTTCGTTTCTGGGCAAAAACACATTTAAATATTATTCATGTAAATCTTCAAAATGAAGAGCATTACATTTAAAAAATTTTCACAAAGTCCCCCCCCCCCCAATGTATATATACACTGTAAAAATGAATTTTGTTTTTACAGTATAATACAGCTAATTTTTCAGTAATAAACTGTAAAATTACTAATTTTAGTTTATTATCGTGCATTTTACAGTTTTAAACTGGAACCTCTGCTGTCATTATTATACTGTTGTTTTTACAGTATAACGCAGCTAAATTTTACTGCAATAAACTGCAAAATTGCTAACTATACGGTAAGAAACTGTAAAATTGCTGGTTCTACAAATAATTGAATTATACGGCCAAAACAACAGTTCATTTTTTGCAGTGCACCGATGGAGGATCAGAAAAATTTAAATGATTAAAAGATTCAAAAAGCAAATGATGCGAAAAAACAGGATAATTTTATGTTTAGTTATTTATTTTTTTGACATTTCTTTTTCTGGAGGTTTTTTGAGCATTAGAAAAGTGGATTTGATATCATTGATAAAAATCTTAAAATGGTTTTTTATGTTTTGTTTGCGTCTACTTAAAACAATGCATACTTTTAACTTTAGACCTTCTGTCATCCAGCGTTTTTAAAACTTGACTTTACGATTCATTGCGGAAGTTGAAACTTTTTTTTAATATTTAAAAATATGTACTGAAATTTAATTAGAAAATTAGCAAAGAAACGCTATTAATTTGGTTGCCTAAGAAATAAATCTTTGGCTACTCTCGTTTTTAAGTCTATACGTAAGTCAATCTTAATTATTTCACCTTGCTTAAAAAGAGATACTATTAAAATATCTTCGATTCTAAAATAATTATTTCACAATGGTTTTTCCAAAATTCTAAATGGAAATCAGGCACACATACATCCCACACAGCTTGATATTTAATTTTGTTCCATTTGTGTAGCCAAAGAAGAAAGGTATCACTGCATTATAAACATACTCAGTACTGACTTTCATTTATATGGCACCCTTTTCACTCCTAATCCAGTAAAATTACTTTTATGTGTCACGATCCAAATACATAAGTGAGTGGTTTTCAATTAATCAGTAAAACAACAAATCAATCTTTAATAATTCTTGAAATAAGTGAAGCTGGTATACACAGCAAACTAATAACATTTTCTGAGTATAAACTTATCTAAATCTTGCATTGTTTTTAAAAACTAAAGACATTAAAGAAATTTCTGAGTAATTTTTAAAGAATATAATTAATTAATTTATATATCATAATTAAACATTCTTGTAACTAATGTGATTTTTAAACTCTCTTAAATTGATTTTAAATTAAGAAGTTAATTTAAGTTTAAATTCTGTTTAATGATTATAACTTTTAGTTATAATTATTAGAGAAATTTACGTGTTGTAATTTTTTTTTATCATTATTCGGTTGATTCTTAGTGTGAAAATATCAAAATTTACCGCCGTGACTTTTGGTTGCGCGAATGACTGCATCTCTCGGAAAGGTCTAGCGGCGTAAATTTAGGTTGCATTGCCTGCGGTCGTTGAGATGCAGTTTCGTTCGAAATATACAAACTTTTTGCTCTCTAGTGACTTGTTTTGTGAAAGAAATACATCTAATATACAATAAATCTTAAAGATTAATACATTTTATTTGGAAGCTAAAACAGTGAGCGTAGATGCTTTCTTTCCTTTTATTTTTATTTTTGAGTTATTTGATCCACAGATTATGAAGCGTTTGAAATTAACTAAAATTAAAATGTATTAAAGGCAAGTAATTAAAGTTGTTTTTACATTGTTACCTAAGAGTCATTTCTCAAAAACCAGTGGTAAATTACAGACTTAAAAAAGAACCAAGAACTGATCACGAAGCAAACTGAATGATAAATTAGTAACATTGTATTTTGTTTTCAATCAAAACAATTTACACGTAATTATACACACAGAGTGCATTTCTATCTTCATATTACTCGGTTGAAGTCACAGTTCAGAAATTTCATGATTGTAAATATAAAAATACTGCACATTGTTTTTTTTAAATATTGTTCCTCAATATTTGTTATTATTAACATTGTACTTTTAAAAGGCGAATGAGCATAGATCTAGGATTGAACATGAAAATAGCAAAAAAGGCATTTTAGTTCCTGTGAACATTATGGTATTTTACAACCATTTCTATTAAATGCATTTAAAAACAAAAATATTTTTTTAACCATGTTTAACAGTAAAAGAAAGCAATGAAAACAAGTACTATATAGCATTTGTCCATTTATTTAGTAGGTAAATCTTGGCTTCGCTTAGAAACATATATTGTTTTGATTGAGCAAAGAAAATCACATAAAAAAAGAAATAAACATTATTTTGGTGGAAACATTTTCAAATATTGTCAAGCAAAAACTCTTGATGAAAAAACAGTTATTGAAAGCTCATTAAAAAGCACGGAAAGAGCATTTCCATACTGTCGTCCCCGTTTAATCAGGTAACGGATAAAAGAAATCCCCTCTTATACGAATAAAACATCTCGAAACCCATGTCATAGACGCAATGTTAAAGATCCCCGCTTAATCGAATAATATTTCTTGGAACCGTCAGTATTCGTTTAAGCGGGGCCGATAGTACTTTTAAATTCCAATTTCGCCTAATACTAAAACATTAGTATAACAAGTCGAATTTACATTATCAAGTAAACATGCAGCTTACAACGTAATGTTTTATTGCTTGTAGTTACATTTATCGGTTTGACAAAGGAAGGATATGTTGATCCAGAGGAAACAAGCCATGAAACGTACTTGTATGATTTAAAAAACTATTCTATTTACGATTGTTTCTGTTGAAAGAAATTACTGAATTATTATACAAAATCGCCCTTCATCTTTATTAAAAAGCGTTTCGCTTAAAGTTTTTGTTTGGAAAACGAATGTGCATTATTTCTTCAAACCTTTGCTTTCAGTAATTAATTAAGTTTGATCAGTTTGGTTCGCACAATTTGGTAAAAACTCCAATACTCTTGTTTCCTTATCTACCAGGGATGGTCAACCTGCGGCACACTTGCCACATTGAGACTCGTCTGAGCGGTAACTGTGACGCCCAAAGACTTTTTTAAAGCTTTAAAAATTGAAAACTTGCATAACAACTTGTACAGTATGTTAGAAAATTTGATAGTCGCACGAAAAGTTATTTTTAGCCAGATAGTGGCACTTTTCTTAAAGAGGTTGTACACAAACGAGCATTTCAATCAATGAAATAAACTATGATATGAACTTTTACGCATTGGTAAATCTTAAGTTTTCTTATTCTGCACCTCTAACCTTTTCACTTCTAAGGTCCAGTCTTCCTTGCTTTGTTATACGTAAGGAATTTATTTACTTATTTACTTATAATAATAAGAAATAATAATAATAATAATTATTATTTTTAGTGTAATTATTGCAATTGTAATCTAAAAAGATGAAAGAAGCTGCTATAAAAAGATGCCAATAGAAGACAGAAACGATCGGTATTCGTGTAAGAAATCAAACTTATTTCATTAATTTTTTTAATTTTTGTTGTGATTCCGCAAAACGACATAAAATCAGCTATATTTTCCCTATCAAAATAAAAGATTTTCAGGCAATTAAAATAAAATATGCACCTTTGAAAGCTTATTAGAGCATTTAAAGATTTAAATTTTTTTAAACTTTTTGACTCTTAAGAAGTTATTCATGGGAACCCGAGTTACACTCATATGGAGCTTAAATTACTAACCTTGTAAAATATCACTTCCATGTTAGTGTGTTTTTTCTATGAATAATGATTTCATTATTGTGCGTTAAAACCTGGATAGATGCATTTATAATGTCTTTATCTCTCAAAGTCTAACGAAGCACAGACCTTTACCTTTCAGTTTTCCCGAAGAATTTTATGTAGGTAAAATGCACATCCCAACACACATATAACATATAACACTCATAATTTTTATTGATAGAGTAAGTTTAATACACAACTTTAACTAAATTGATCTGCTACAGCTCTATTTAAAAAAAATACTGCTAATTACAAGCACTACACTGTAAAAAAAAAGCTGTTGTTATTACAGTATAATACAGTACAATTTTATAGTGATTTTACAGTAATAAATAAACTGTAAAATTATTAATTTCACAGAAGTAAACTGTAAATTTGCTAGTTTCAGTTTATTACTGTGCATTTGCAGTTTTAAACTGGAATCTCTGCTGCCAGCATTATACTGTTGTTTTTAGAGTATAATGCAGCTAATTTTATGATAATAAACTGCAAAATTGCAAGTTTTACAGTAATAAACTGTGAAACAGCTGTTTTTACAGTTTTTAACTGTGCTTTTACAATTTTTAACTGAAACCTCTTCTGCCAGTATTATACTGTAAAAAACAACAGTTATTTTGTACAGTGTACTATTCAGAAAATAAAAACCTCGAATAGAAAATAATTTCAGTATTTTTCTCATTGCTCGAAGCAATTATCATTTATTAAATAATAAATATAATTAAATAAAACAACTAAAAACCATTTAGTTTATGTTACACTGCGAAACACGAACTGTTGTTTTTATAGTACAATACTGGAAGCCGATGTTCCTACATTAAGCTGTAAAATGCACCGTAATGAACTGTAAAACTAGCATTTTTACAGTTTATACTGTAAAGTTAGCAATTCTACAGTTTATTGCCCTAAACTTTAGCTGAATTCAGGGGCGTAGAAAGGGGGAGCTGGGGGAGCTAGAGCTCCCCGTGGAATATTTCAGACCGCCTCAGATCCCCGGGAAAATCTTCTTACCACAACTTTTGTAGCGCATTTTTTACCTCAAACCTGTTTTCAAAAATGTGATTAACAGTACTGAGCAAATTAAATGGAACAAACGCATTTTCTAAGAACTGTTAAGGCCTCAGGAACTTTACATATTCTCAACCAACATTATCAAAAATCGTCCAAAATTACGTTTTTAACCTACGATTTAGAAAAATTGATCGGGATGATTTTGCTACAACAGTTCCTGGCCCTAAAGTAACCAAAGATGGCCTACAATTCGCTTTTTAGACTTCTATTTCAAAAAATTTCTATCCTCTAAAGTCACCTAAAATCTTCTAAAGTCATTGTTTTAAAATTACCATTTGGAAATTTTTCCTGTGGAGAAGGTTGAGACTTCCTATTTCTGAGCAAATATTACATCTAAAACTAAGTTCATATTCAAAATGTTAAAGTATACTTAAAACGTCTCGTCTTTCTGAAGAAAGAGATATTAGGAACGCTTTTAAATTACTTTTATTCACAAAAAAATGTTAATTCGAAAATGAATAACTTTATAGTTGAGCTTGTGCGTAAAGACTGAAAAAGTGGGGCTGTGCCCCCCCCTCCCAAGAAAGTACCAATATCTGCCATTACGCCACACTGGGCTCCCCCTGTTTTTACAAAGTTCCTACGCCACTGGCTGAATTATACTGTAAAAACTACAGTATAGTACTGTCAGCAGAGGTTCCAGTTTGAAATTGTAAAATGCACAGTAATAGACTGAAATTAGCCATTTTTACAGTTTATTATTATAAAATTAGGTGTATTATACTGTAAAAACAACATTCATTTTTTAGTGTAGTAGTTGCTTACTTTGCAGCTTTCTTAAGTTATAATATACAGTAATATAATAATATTACGTCTTTTTTTTCAGCAAAACGAAAATGCACTATCATTCTGATACTCAAAATATGAGATGCTTACTGCAGAAATAGTCACCGAAAAGTCCTTTGCTGAATAGGAGGTTCTGTTCCAGATTTGAATACAAAAAAAAAAAAAGAAAAGAAATTGTTTGTCAGTTTTTGGACTATCTTCCGTAACATGTGACCTTTGGTTTCTTTCGAAGTTACCTTACATAAACAAATCCTAAACTTATCCCTTCATGTTTTTCAGTAATTCACAACTGAGTGCTTTAGAGCTTTCTGAAGTTAACAAGTATAAATATACTTGTTACAAAAAGTCTCAAAAACTAGTTACTAGAAAAATCAGTCTCATTTATTACTTGTAGCAAGACAGTTCGGTTGCAAAGCTTAACAGCTTCTATATTTATAATCCTTTCAATAAATGTTCAATCGATTTTTTCTCTGGTCTAAAAAATATAGAAAGTTATTTTTAATATTTGCAAGGAGTAGTAAGCGAATAGTTTATTTTTACGATATTCAGTTGAGAAAAAAATCTTTAAAATAATCAGAATTTCCCTCCTCAATAGTTTTAGGTTGTATTGAATTACATATTTAAGCTTTTTTTTATTAAAAGATAGATAAATTTATGCATATGAGGCATTTTTTTTTCAAATATGAGTTTATCATTAAGACATAACAGCATAACTATGCCCAATCAGGAAGAACAACTGTGGGGTAGAATTATAAGTAAGATAATACTTTTAGAACGTGAATAATAAAGAAGTCTTTTTTCCTTTTTTATAGTTATTACAGGCATGCTTTGTTACAAGCATTCTTTTTAACATTTATTACATCATTTCTTAAAAATTCCACGACTGAAAACAAATTTAATGGCATTGTTCTAATTTTTCTTTGGAAATAATATTTTAATTTTGATATAAAAACCATTCTTTGTAACTCTTTTTTTCATGAAATATAAACATTTTAAATTAATTATTCAACATAATTAATATTTTTCTTATATGTATGTATGTATGTATGTATGTATGTATGTATGCATGTATGCATGTATGTATGTATGTATGTATGTATGTGTGTGTATGTAAGTATGTATGTATGTATGTGAATGTAAATTATTTTTGCTCCTTTTTGAATGACTGGAGATCATAATACACTGCCACACTTTAAATATTTCTGAAGCAGCCTTTTTAGGCACATAATTCCACTTACCTGAGCTCATGTTGAGTGACACTTATCTTAGATTTCCACTCTTTTCTTATATGACACATCTTTAGTATCCATTAACAGAAAGTGGTATCCAAATGTAAAATATCCACATGCTAATCCACTTGTTTTAATCCAAGGAATGAAACCATTTCGTAAAATAATCCAACACACATTTGAAATGTACTTTAAGCATTTATTAAAAGCAACCTGTATACACAATCACAACACATTTTTTAAAACTCAAATATACATCTATTGATTCAAAACTGAGCGTATGAAAAGTTACATAGTAAAAGTTAATGCTGTTCACTGGATATCCCAACTGTTGAGTTTGAAAAATACACCAAACCCCATGTCCCAACAACTCAACATTTCCTTGAAGCATTTCAATTTTCCCTTGATATTTTCTGTGTCCGGTGAATACAGGGAGAAACCTTGACATAGAAGCCTAAAAGAAAGAAAAAAAAATAAAATTATCAAACTGGGGGACCAGACACGGAACCATACCACAGTTTGTTGCCAACATCTAGGTCAACCCTTTCTTCTTGCACATAATCATCTGGAATCTAGCGTTCCAGAACACCCGTCACCGTTCTCACGTTGGAGGTCTTTTTTTTCTAACCCTTTTGGCACCATGGGAAGCTTATACTGTTCCATCCTAAGTCGACATCTGTCCCAAACCCCTTCCTCTTTTGTAAGCTCAACAGGGAATGTGAGAAAACGGTCAACGAATATTTAGGTCACCAGTTCCTGCCAGTTAGAAGTCTTCCGGAGGTATATGGTAAGGAACTGTTACATATCTTGAATGTCAAGACTCTAGTCTAGTCATGAATAAAAAAAAAACACTGACAACTAAAGCAGCAGTGCCACAATGAAACAACCTATAACACGGAAATACATAAACGTACAAAACAAACTTAATTCAGTATTTTGCGAAACATTCAGAGTGTTACCTAACGTTTTGAAAACGCATTTGATTGAACATTTTTTTCCAGATTGCACCTTAAATTTTTTGTAAAAAAATAAGCCATTTTTAGTGCAATTCAACAATACATTAGGAAACTACATGTGAATCTACCTGCTGTTCAGAGTACAGCATATGTCTTTTGTTTTACCTACTTCTGTTTTACCTTTCACAAAATTATGCGTGTATTAAATGAATTACGAAAAAAAGTTGCACTTTCGTTTCGGAATAAGTGGTAAACCTAGTACACAGTTCTTATTTAGATACTGAAAGGAAGAAAGCATGCAATTTTGAAAAATAGCTATTCGTTACAAAGATAAATATTGACTGAAAAGCATAACTTTTTGTTTGTATAAATGTGTTGCGGTTTTTAGCACTTTTTAAGGGTGAAAAACTGAAAGCGAAATGTAAAATTTTTCCAAATTAACCAGGATCTGAAAGTTTCACTAAATGAATTCGACAGCTTTAGTTAACATATTAATTTTGGAATAGTAATAAAAAAAATACGTCCACGTACATATTCTACAAGATTACAGATCAGTTTTATTGGATAATATAATCGAAATCATTATTGAAGTTACTAGAGGAAAAAAATCCTGGATACAAATGAAGTTTCTAAATTGAAAATTAACTTAATTTTGGATACAGAATAATTACCTAGATAAAAATGAAATTGAACTAAAGCATATGAGCAATATGAAATAATAAAAATAAGCTGTAAAATTACGTTTTTAGAATTTAAATCCAAACCATCATTTTTTTTTCATTTTGTGTGATTGATATTATCAACTTCAGCTATTCATTGATTTTTTTTCTTTTGTATAGGGAATATTCTCAAGACGGAAATCAGAAAGAAACTGTTGAATATAAAATAAAATGCAAGTATTAAATTATTTTTACTACATAAACTCAAATTAACATTCAAAATCATACAAAAAAGGTATCATTTTCTCTCCACCTTGACAACTTGTATATTTCATTAAAAAAGAAAGAAAACAAAATTTTCACGCAGATTTGTGATGTCTTAACCCTTGTGGGTCCCTTGGGGTCATATACGACCCCAATGCAATTTCCGTTTAATATATTTTGCTAATCAACCATTTGTTTTTAATGGCATTTTGCGAGAAATATTCTTTTAGATTTTTATGCACAATAATGCTATTATTTTGCTTTATTTTTTCCGATTTGCATTTTTTGCACATGAGACCCTTTGGGTCCCTTCCCCAAAATGTCAGAGAAAAGTGGACGTTGCAATTTTTGTCCAAGAAAGCTGGATAGAAATGTAACGTAAAAGGTCGTAAATGTTTGAAATTCACTTGCAAAAATCATTTGTTTCAGGTCTGTAACATTTGTAAATAAATCTGCAGTTATTTGTAAACTTTGCTCTAAAATTCTCTTTTTTAATACATAAACTAAATTTCACTTTAATCGTGTCTTTTTATTCTTATTTCTTTTATCCTTAAAAAGTGTGTGAACTTAAAAAATGCATGCAACATTCAATAATCATAATAAATCAATTCAGGGAAACAGCGGGGTCGTTTATGACCCCAAGGGTCTTGAGTGTAACCGAAATGGGAGGGACCTACGAGGGTTAAGATAGAAATTTGTTCATAACCCTAATAAATTATTAATTTTAATGAAAGGTATGAACTGCCAGGTGATTAACAAAATGTCGTATTTTCTATGTAATGGCCCTATACTATTTAGTGAAACTAAGAAAATACATTTCTCTATTAATATGATCAAGTTTTAAGTGCCGGATATTTAAAAAGAAGATGGAACACAATAGTTTTCTTTTTTGTTCCATATTTAAGCTTGGAAAAAATCATGCAGAAAGGACAATTTTAAGCTATAAAAAATCTCTTATTTATCATCATTCAAGCCGTTACACTCCAAAGCTGTTGATTTAAAACCATATTGCTAGTTGTAGTAGTATAATAGATGTCCATGTAAAGCCGTTGTCCCCTCCTCCCCCGGGTGATGCAACGTATCAGTTAAAGTATATTTTTAGATTGATTTGTGTGAATTATCTAGCAATGACTATTTTTAAAGCCGTTTGAAATATTCTAGTAATTAATAAACATTAAAACTCATATAAAGACCTTTCAGCAAAAAAAAAAGAAGCTTCTATGCGAATTGTAATCATTCAGATCATAACAAAAAGTTTTTGTTCAAAAGGTCATTTTGTTTTAAGAATACAAATGACCGAAATTCTCTACAATTCCGGAAGATTCTAACGACTTGGCTATTCCTGCCCACACCTTCGATTCTAAGGAATATTTATGCCCTGAAGAATGCCGAAGAATTCGAGGATGAAATGGCCGAACTCATTCTCTTGACACCAGATGTAAGAATGAATCAGTTTCCAATTCCACTTTGTCCACTCTAATCTAATGCCGCTATTCCTTGTCGTATTTGTTTAAGCTAGAAAGACTTTTCGACCATTGAATTATACGACGTCCAAGATTATTCAAATACATGGCTTATATCTAAATGCTAATGAGGGATGTTTACTTTAAAAACAAGCAAAAAGTTTTAAATCAGTGTTTTAAAAGTATGCCAAATGCTTTTACGTTTCAATAAAATATAACAGCATTGTGGTCAAGAATTGTCAAATTATTGTCATAAATGTCCTTTCTGTTGCACTTGAAAGCATTAATTTGACAAACAATGCTCTAGTGCACAAGCTTTCAAGTAGTGTTAATGTATTTATTCTGCGTTGTACTGCATTGGTTCCATGTTAAACTTAAATTTCCTCATTATAAGAATTTTGGAGAAGAAAGTTAAGACGCTGTAGTTATATGAATGTGTTGACAATAATTGGTTTCAAGATTTCGTTTCTGAGTGTAAGATATATTACAGTTTCTCAATGTACTACAGCATCACATCGCACGAATAGAATGAAAGGGGTGCATCTCAAAATAGATTATCATATAAGATGTGCCGTCCTCATTCTACATGTACGATATATGAATTAAAATGTTTATAAGCTTATTGTTGCAGGATAAAACAAAAGCATTAGAAATATTAAACCATTATTCTGTCTTTCAGAAATATAATGATAATATCGTAGTTGAGAAATGAAAACTTAGAAAAGTACATTGAAAAATAAACCTGGATAGTTTAAATACATATTCATTCTAGGTAATGCAAACTTATAATTTCTTTATTTTTATAACAGCCCCAATCATATTTTAATAGTGTCATTCTATTTATTGGAATGAAACTGAAGAAACATTCCTCAAGTATTATATGGTTATGAATCATTTTTGTGAAAATGATGCAGGTAAGTCCGGGACTTTCAAAGTTCTGTTTTTGTCATTAGGAATCTGTCGAATGCCTCAAGTAGTGAAATAGTGGACTGCTGCAATATTTATCAACAATTAAGGGCAGCTTTTGAAACAACTGAGCAAAAACGTAAATGGCAGCATGATAGCTGATTACCCAACTTACTTCATACTTTCAGGATATGTTAGTACACTGAAAAAACATAAACTATTGTTTTTACAGTATAATACTGGCAGCAGAGGTAATCAACTGTAAATATAGTAATTTTACAGTTTTTTACTGTAAAGCAGCAATTTAACAGTTTATTACTACAAAATTATCTGTATTAAACTGTAAAAACCGCAGTATGGGTTCCAGTTTAAAGATGTAAAATGCACAGTAATAAACTATAAAATTAGCAATTTTTACAGTTTGTTACTGTAATATTAGCTGTACTATGCAGTAAAAATAACATGTATTTTTTACAGTGTAATATTGGGTTAAGAAAAAGTGAACACTTCTCTCTTTCTTCTCAAATCTGTCTTCTTTTGCCCTTGAGTAGATGTCAAAATCAAATGTGATCATTTAGCTCAAAGGAAATAAGTAAATCATGACAGCGCATTTAAATATAGATAATACTTGAAACGAGGTACATATTAGTATAACTAATTTGGATAATTCTCATGAATTCGAGAGCTGAGGTACATTGAAATAGCTGCTTTCCCCATGTTTTGCCCTGCTTCTGTCTGGATATCTGCTAATATAATGAATGTCCCCCAGAATCAACTACATGATTTACCACACACTCCATAATATACCACGCAAAAATTTAAACAACTGTCTCACAGGTGATAACTTCGAAGAAAAAGTTAAGTTTCAAGGTCAATGTCTCTGTAAGCCACGTGTCAACAGCTTTGAGACACATTTGCAGTTATACCCCATATGGTATAACTTTACACCCAGGAAATAAACCCGTGGCAACTAATCACTTTCTTAACTAAATTGTCTCAATGATGATAATTTTGAAACGAGTTAAAAATCAAAGTCCAATCTCTTCACAAGTCATGAGTCAGTAAATTCAAACAACAGCTGTAGCTTTCATATATAAACAAAAACAATATCATGAGTCACTCATTGCTTTAGAAGCAAAACGATCCATTAGTCAACACCGCATATGAACCGAATTTACAATGCACGTGCTGAAATTTTAACCTCCGCTCAAAAACAAGCAGCTTAGATCTAAGAAAGAAGGAAAAATTTACTTTTGCTCATGATTGTGCTAGAAACATACCCTGAAAATTTAACAGAAATTAAAATCATCAACTATTAATTAGTCCTCACTTAAAAAAAAAAGTCCTCTTAATCATATAAGTTTTCAGTATCCATTTAATCGTGCGTAATGACTTACCAGTTTTTTGCACATTAAATTTTCAAACAGTTCAAAAAAAAAATACTTTTTAACAAAAAAGTTAATATTGTATGGTCTAGCTTCAATATACTGGAAGCTAAAATGTAACTAAAGAATTGAACTGAAGTTCAGCAATAATATAAGCTATAGATTAAATTATTTCTTACAAATATAAATAAATTTAACAACGCAAATTATTGAGAAAAGCATTCCCCCCTTGAGTTTTTTATTTATTTATTTTTTAATACATCTCTCAAACTTTTTCATTCATACTGTTCACTCTGTTACAGCCATTTCGGAAATAAAATAAACAATTAAACTGAATCAGGCAGTGAAACTTATACGCTAGTTTAACCACTTTTGACTCTGCAGGGAAAATAAATTGGGTCTTTTTGCTGTTTCATTTAGTTAGTTTGAAATATTGAATTTAAAAAAAAGGGAGAAAGTTGATCGCAAATTCTACTATTTTAAGGACGAACAACCCTTACCCGAAATAAAGAAATAATGAATACAAAACTCATTTGAAAGCAATTTATGCAAATAGTTCAAATTAATTCAACTACTTAGGGAAACTTTCAATAATGTGATAAATATTCCGTAAAATGAATTACTACTTTAAAAAAGCAGTGTAACTTTGGAATGGAAAAATGAAATTTGATCTGAAAAAAAAATAAATAAATAAACAAATCTGTTGCTTTTTAGCTGCAACCATTACGGTTATAACTGTATCGTAAGTCCAGTGATGACTGATTGATAAAATTAAGTTTTAAGAAGGAATTTAAAAAAGATCTTCTTGTTCAGGTATACCGCATTGTAATCACCTCTTAACCTAAATGACCGTTTAGTAAAGCAAATTTTTTAACTATACATGCCGTATATTTTAGTGTGATTGAACTTTTGAGTCTCATTTGTAGCCAAATTTCTTTCAATCAAAGCGCGAGAAAAAATATATTATCAACATTTGTTTTCTTCGTTTTTTACATCGCCAAACGTTTTCTCTATTTCACGGAATTTATCTGGTTTCATTATTTGCTTTTCCTTTTCTAGCCTTCTTTTCTTAGAAAATAAACTTTTTATCAGTTGCTTTTTATCTGGCCATGACAAAATTAATATGGCTTTTTAACATTAAAAAGCGACCTGCTACACCAATTTCAATAAGCGAGGACAGTAACCAATCCGTCAATGCAAAAAAAAAAAAAAAAAAACTTAAGTATGGTTAGTTGACATCTGTAAAAAAATCTATGGAATTTCTTGTGAACTACTACACTTAGTAGAAAGTGTTAATGGGGAAAAGGCAAAGGGCAAATTCTTAAAAAAGGGACTTAATCTTGAAAAAGACTTGAGGGTGTGACTGTCCAAGATCTGTTGATATAGAAGAAACATAAGAGTAGTTTCTTTTTTATTGCTCAATTGTTTTACAGGGGCGAAGTCCATTTCAAGTTCCTGAGGAGAAAATATTGTCAAAGCTTCTAGTAAAAAAAAGAAGGAAAACTATGAGGGAAGAACTAAATCTAATTTTATATATATAGTTTTGTGCACTTTTTAATTTAGAAATCTTAAGACATTGGGCTAAATACATCTGCAGGGGTATCCTTAAGCAGAACAATCGAAGGAAGTGATGCATAGTTGCAATTCTCCGCACAGTTTTTATCATCTCAAGTGCTGCATCTTGACTACAATGAGAATGTAAACTACTTGAACAAAATGCTACACAGAAAAAAATAGCTGATTGGATGTTAGAAGTTACAAATCGACACATCAATATATTTTTGCATTGCACTTAATTTTAAGCGCAAAAGTAAACAAATGAGAACTAGATTTTGTTGCAATTTTCTACATAATAAATTTTTGAGGAACACAAAAGCTATTGGATTCCAAATCTAGGTCTCGGGACAAAAAAGCTCTGCTTTTTGCACACTTTTTTGAATGTTTTACTAAATGTTTTACTGATTTTTTTTTTTGAAACATTATATGTAATAATTTGGAAATAAATCAATGAGTTACCAAGCTGTTCTAATTACTGAAAATATTTATTGCAACAAGAAATCATTTAGGGACAGTTTTTAGCGCAAAATAATAAAAAAATGACTAAATAATTATCTATTGCACATAAACATAGTACAAATAGTCAAAAAAATGTAAAATATTTCTTTGCATAAAATAATCGAAAGAAACATATGCAATTTTTTTTCTTTTACTTTTCAATGTTTTATAAATTGAATTTATAATCATAAGAACACTGAACCACAAAATTTTTAAATCTAAATACTGACATCTACTGAAATCCGCTCAGTATTTGTTTCCTTTTTACAAGCTATTATGAGACTATACTCAAGTTTTGATTCAATCAATTACGTGATTCATAACTAACGTTTATAATTTTAAAAATCTCTGCGCGCACAAGCAAAATATCAGTTGCCTATTTGGTGTTCGAAATAGTAACAAGAAACAAAGCTTTTCTATCAATTGAAATTATTACATGAAATACATTCTTAAACAAAAACCAAAGGACCTTATCATTACAACAATAATAAATATCTTAAACAATTTTTTGACTTAAGCGAAGCTTTTAAACGAAAATAACGATTTAGTAACTGGTCAGTAACATTATCCAAAATCCTGCAATTTGATACGATAATGTCGACCTTATTACTCTGGTGACATCACCATTGTATTAAACCCCTTATAATTATGAGTTACACTGCCTTTGATAATACGCGAAAAGTAAGGTATGCGTTAATAATCGTCAAAGTATGCAAGCATCAAACACAGATTCTTCTCTTAATTTGGGCATCTTCTTAACACTAACATATTGAAATTTTTGTAGCTAAGATGGCATGCGTAAAGTTTTTACGGCTGGAGGCGTTTTATTAAAAGCAGCTTCCTTGCATGATTTTAATTTTGACTGTTATTCTCTCATCTTCGTTGTATCTAGTCTTTGTTACATGTGCGGTAAAACTAAGGTAGAATTGTTGTTCCATGAGTTGGTGAAGTCTACCACGTAGTCAACAAAATGCAGTGAATATTGCATTTTGTTGAATTCCAAACTGAATATTTTGTTGCCTATTCAGATTTCTATCGATAAATATTAGCATGAAATTGATGAATTTGCTAATTAATTTTTTCATCGCAAAATTAATTTTAGAGCCTAAAAGGACTACTAAGAATTTCGCACTTATTTTCTTGGAAATGTTTAAATGCCAAATGTACTTTTATTGAGAGAGGGTTATAACTGTGTATGTCTAATGGAGACTTAGCGTTGACTGTCCTTCATGTTGACGCTGCTGATTAAATGTCTTAAAATTTTAAAATAAGGGCAAATTTCATATATTATTACCGTGACTTATTATTTGAAGAAAGCATGATTTCAAGGATAAAAAAAGAAAGAAAAAAAAAGTGAAAAACTATAAATGCAATTTCCTTACTCACTTATTTATTCCATAACAGGTTCGTCCTATAAACTCTTCAAGTACAATTTAATTTAGGGTGGATTACAGTACATAAGTGATTCACTTATGTCTGCTCAACTTATCGTTTGTTACAAGAACAGATTTTCTTATTACTCAAAGAAAGTATGATTTTAAGGATAAAAAAAAGAAAGAAAAAAGAAAAGTTAAAAACTTAAAATCCAATTTTCTTATTCACTTATTTATCATATAACGGGTTCTTCCTGTAAAATCTTCAAGTACAATTTAATTTATGGTGGATTGCAGTAAATAAGTGATTCACTTATGTCTGCTCAACTGTTTGTTTGATACAAGAACATATTATCTGGTATAATTATTTCAGACACCGAAAAAAAAATAACTTAGCATAATGGATGAATTTAAAGCACAGCAAAAACATAACATACTTTGAGAAAAGCCGCGCAGTTATGTAATATTGAATGTAGTCATTTTTTGCTGTCAAACCGTTAGTGTTGAAAATTCAAAATTCAAATAATCTTTGACCCCACTCATGTTTTGAAGTAAGGGTTGCAAGTTCAATAGTGGTCTCTTATAGCTAAAAAAACTAATACCCTGGAGATCAACGAACTTAAAGAAAAGTTTTTTTCTCAAATTCTTGAACAGGTGGATGAAAAGTGCAATTCCCAACAATTTACATTGGAGCCCCTTTGCACCCTAGGAGTCCCGTAGCTAAAAGAGGCCCAGTAAGGTAGTTAAAGGAGGCCCCAAGTAGTTCACCTGAGTGAGAATTTACTTCTGGGTTACGTGGTGTATCCGCATTGCTAGGGGCCCTTGTGGGGATCCCTTTTTTTTCGCCTAGTTCCCTGTTTCTCTTTTGTCAGAGTAGTAGTTTTGATTCATAGCACATGGGTTTTTTTATGCGTTGATAAAATGTCTACTTAAACCTATTTCGCTGCCTGTTACCTGGCAACTATTGGGAAAGATATTAGTCTTCAATGTTTTTTAGTTTACGATCGTGACATAATGTTTGTAATTAGTTAACTTATCAAACATAGGAGCCCAGTTTTAAGGAATGAAATATGAAAGGAATTAGCATGTTTAAAGCGTGACATTTTATTTATCTCGAGATTTTAGGTACAAACCTCACATTATTTACATTTTACATGGCATGTGGTGTTTAACTTTCGCTCAAAAGTCAAGTCCATTGACTTGAGAGGCCCTTTTTCTAATCGCTCTTTACAAAAGTTAAATGCACTTAAATGTGTTTAAAATATATATTGTTTATCAATTTCTCATAACAGCTTTATAGTGTTAAAATTCTCAAAGTGATTATAAATGCATTACGAATGAAAGCATAAAGAAACAATGGAAGATTGAAAAGGATAGTTATATGAGTGGCTACTTGAGATGAATAAAACACCAAATGGAATACTAATAAGAAGTTAGATAATTCTTTAAAGATAATCTGAAGAAATTGGTTGCAAGAGCAAGTATTTATGATTAACTTTTGAAGGATAAATAATGCAAAAATTGTGTGCTAAAACCCTTACCGTATAAGTTTATCATTCAATTTAAGCCATAGTGTTGCTAATATTGCTTAGTGAGTTTTTTTTCCCCACGAATATTAAATAAATAATAAATCAAAACAAAAATACATTGAGCCTAATAAAGATAAACAATAATGTCATTAAAAGGACTGAAAAGAAAACAAATCTACATTTTAAGCAGCCTGAAAAGTTTTTTAACGAATTTTAAAATGCACTTTTTAGACAGAGTGATATTTTTCCGTTTAAGTAGGAAAAGAAGGGAGAAAATCAACAATTATAGTTTCAATTTATTAAATTCATGAAGAAGTTGTTTTTTTTATTTTTGTTAACAATTCACATATAGTCAGTATTTCATATAAATTGATCACAGCGCGATATTTACCAAAGAGCTCAAGTAAAAGCACTAGTAAAAATAATGTATGATTAATTCTGGAAATTCGTTCTGAGATTTAAAATGCATTATCTGAAGATGACACTGAATGGGTCGAATCAAAAGACGCATGATAAATCAAGTATTGATGAAGTGTAAGAATGGATTTGTAAGTAGTTGGAGCTGTCCTCTTGTCAGTTTTGATTCCATTTGATTCCAAGTGCAATGTAGCTCAAATAGCGTGTTAGTAATTCTGAGAATATGTTGTGCACTTAAGTTTTAGGAGTGTGAAAGGGGAAACAAGAAGAGGAGAGCATTAAAAATTAAACATGAGTAACGAAAATGAAGTACAATATGAATGAAATTACTGGAGATATTCCTTATGCACTTAGTTTACCAACAATGTGCGTACCGATTTATTTTTCCGAACAGAGTGGTATTTAAGTACACGTATAGCTACATTATTTTTTAGTGGTTCAACATTTTTATACATGTCTATAAATGCATGTTTTGTAAATTTATTTTTACTTACGAAAGTTTTTAAACGTTTAAAAGTAGCTGCCAGTTTTTACATGAACATTTAACAGTCTGTTTTTTCTTTGGACATCTATCTGAGCAGTTAATCACAGGTTCACTTCTGGAATTTTTTTGGTTAAGATTATCTCCAGATGTCCATTTTAGTCTTTTGAAACCCACATTTTTCCTTTTTTTGTTTCCAGCAAATTGATTTTTTTTTTTAATTTGTGGCTTTTTAATGTTGATTTTCATTTTTTTTTCAATTACTTCGCCCGTTTTACTTTTTAAAATAAATTTCTCTGAACAGCATGAATAACATTATTGAGGAATTAAAATTGCTCACTGCTGTGTCGTTTCCCGGAGCCTATTCTTAAATATGTTATATTTATGATTGCCAGTAGTCAATTGTACGATTTAATGCGGAATGACTAACGAAATTCATAAAAGCTCTACAAATAAATATTTTTCTTCTTTTTTTCGTATGTGAAAATACTGTGTACAGTTTTATTGAATCTTTCTTTCTTTTTTATGTTATTATTTTCTTTCGTTGACTATAAATCTCATCATATTTATAGCTCTATTTATTTAGTTTGGCAATTTCTTTCACTATGAATATGTGTACGTTATTTTATTATTCAACTTTAATCACTTGGATATGGACATTTGCGGATGATAGCTCTTTAAAATAATAATTGTTCAATATTTTTTTTTCTTTTTTTCTTTTTTTGCAATTTCTTTCGTATTGAATGTTCTTTGCTTGTTGCTATTTTATTGCTTAACGTTAAACACTCAGACGCGGTAATTATGAATTATAAATCATTAAATCAAACTTGATTGCAAAGTTTCTTAGACCAAAAATATTAAAAGTATGTATTATTTTAGAATGTGTTTTTATTTACTTCTTCTAATATTAAATTTTGTTAACATTTTCTTTTATCTTCTATTTCAATTACGCATACTTTTTACTGCATTGGTAATTTATATTTCGATGTTTGCTTCAAGTAATAAAGTGTAGCTTTTAAAATACTACGATTCTTAACCCATTAATGCCTAGAGTCCCTTTTTAGGGACGGTCCAAAAAGTGCGTCGTAATTTTCCAAAAATGAACATTTCAACCAAATAATTGTGTTCAATTATTACTTTGGTATTGCTTCAATTCTGTATTAACAGATTTCAGCACATAACCGCGGTAAAATGTGATCTGTAGACATTTGATTATGATCTTTATCAAAAATTACATCGTTCACAATCTCAAGAAAAAAAAGCTAAGTTTTTAAAGTTATTAACAAGTAAATCTATCTGTGTTTGATATATGTGCTACTTTGATTGATGTTTTAGTTTACCTTTTTTCGCAATTTTGTAAATTTTAAATTTTTTTAGGATTTTATAGCAATTTAAGAACGTCCCTAAAAAGGGACGCTAGGCACCAAAGGCTGCATTGTTTAACCGTTGCTGATTTCTTGCTTAGAATCTATAATTTATATCAAAAGAAGATAGTAAATGTTTTTAGACTGAAAAACAGATAATAATTGTCATTTTAAAAACATATTTTATTTTAAAAATCTAATTAAATTAAATTAATTAATATATAAACTTAATTATACAACGTTCTTAAACATTTTCTCTTCTTTTTTTTTAATTACAAAAAATACTCAAGGTAAATTTTGAAAGAAAGCTATTTCAAAAATGTAGTTCTTTAAAACACTAATTATTCGTTGTATTTAATTACTTTTCCATTATGTATTTAGGTATTTATTATTGTTCAGTCTGACTGTTGGAAGAAGCCCTAAGCTGTTTCAGAAGCTTAGCATTTCACCTTGATGAAGAATTCAAGGATTGCATATGTGTCTGTTGTTTGAAAAAGGGGGGGGGGGTGCAGATTTAATTTCAGAATTCCCTGAGAATTCCAATTTTGATCTCTACTGTGACAATTTATTTACTTCTCTTGCGCTCCTACGTGATTGTTTGTCTCAGAAAGGTTTTGTGCAAGAATTGGATTAAAAAATGCTCATGAACTAAAGTTACGTTGTTCAAAAAACAAAAGAGAGGAAGTTTTGAATAAATGTCGATGACAGGTAAAATAATATTACGTTGGTTCGGTGCAATAATAGCAATGTCAAAACTATTGCGTTGAATCTTCATGGAGTTTATCCTATTGCAAAGGCTAAGCGATTGTCCAATAGCGAAAAGAAAGTAATTGAAATTGATGAACCATATATATATGGTTGCTCAGTACAATCGTTGCATAGAGAAAAATATCCCATGCATCAAATATCGGGAACTACCAGTTTTTGATTCACTCTAAAAAATGGTGGTAGCCGCTCTTCATTTTATTTTAGAAGCTGCTGTACAAAATGCATTGAGCTCAAGAGTACCGGATTGAGTTAGGTATTATGGGGCTAGAGTTTCTATTGCTTTAAATAAGACTCAGGTAAGATGTGCCCATTGAAGTAAAAGAGCTTATCGGAATGCAGCAAATGCAATACGTAGGTTTGCAGAACAAATTCTTTGCTGACTTTCATACTCAACAACACCAATATTTCCTTGTTCTCTGAATCTACTTCCCAGTTTATGTTAATTGCTGCTTTTATTTCTTCTTATAAATTGTCATTTTCAATATTACATCGTTGGCAGAAAAAAAATTTGGTAAAAAAGTATGTACCCTCTGGTGCCTAGCGTCCCTTTTTAGGGACGATTTTTCTTTTTTAAATAAAAAATTGATTTTTTACATGATAATTTTTTAACTATTTTTCCTGTACATTAAACACTATTTGTAACCAGTATGCAAAGTATCGTTGAAAAAAAAAATGTCAGGCATTAATGGGTTAAGTGTTCTGTGACATTTCTTATGAATAAAATTTTGGAACAAATACACTGAAAACGTGGGCAAAATTGTTGTCAAAATATATTTTTGCAATCTTTTACTGTGGAAATATCAATAAAAAAATCAATAAATGTACCTTATTGGGTGCACTAGTTCTTCATATATTATATATATATATACGAGTATATATATATATATATATATATATATATATATATATATATATATATATATATATATATATATATATATATTATATATATATATATATATTATATATATATATATAATATATATATATATATATATATATATATATATATATATATATATATATATATATATATACTAGTTGACCCGGCAAACATTGTTTTGCCATATAAAAATTTTCCTAGTAATTTCTAGTGTAGACAAAAAATAGCTTACTTATTGTAAGTATGTATGTATGTATGGTAGAATGTGTATATTGTATGTATGTAAGAATGTAGTATATGCGTGAAATAAGCATGGAGCGCTGTGAACGATGAGGGAATATAAAAATAACAAAAGGCAAACATTATTTTTAAGTTATTATAATTTATTCCTTCAAATTATATATCATTAATTAACCAATTACGACAGTAACACTATTAAACAATATCAATCTCTTAATGCTATAGCGTGAACAATATTTTTTGTTAGTCCATCTTTAGCTAACACAAACAAACTGGATGGTTTGCCCACTCGAGAGCATGCCACGTATAATTGTCCGTGTGAAAAACATGGTGTTCTCAAATCTAAGCCACAAACAGACATCGTTTGACCTTGGGATTTGTTGATAGTCATTGCAAATGCCAATCTAATCGGAAACTGAATACGTTTGAATTGAATTGGCATATCTGTAGGTATAATAGGAATCCGTGGTATGAGTATATTTTCACCTCTGAACTTGCCAGTTAAAATCCTGGCTTCGATCACGTTTTTCATTAATGTTTGAATGACTAATCGCGTACCGTTGCACAGCCGGGGCGGGTTCAAATTACGAAGCAAGATAATTGGAGATCCAACCTTTATTTTTTAAAAATTTGTGTCACTTTAATGGTCGTTTATACCCCCCCCCCTCTAGCAGTGAAAAAAAACTTTATACAGCAGATTTTGCCTAATAACTCAACACTCATGGTGTTTGATACATTTTATTTGTTTGTAATGATGTTTTTTGGTCACAACCAATATGAAACTCACAAAAATAGTTACTTTAATTTTTAACATATATTTATCTTCTTCAGAATTTTTGACTTTTAATTTTACCTTGAATTTGACGTAAATGCAAGGTATAAAATACAGAATTTTATAAAGGTACAAAAATTAACATAATATAATTGATAGTGTATATAATTTTTGAAAAAATAATATAAGTGCCGCAAATAAAAAACCATTTATTGCCACAATCGATTCAAAGCCCCCAAAAATGGCACAAACGTCCATAAGAAAATTCTACAGCATCGAAGGACCCCATTGCCAATTTTAACAAAGATCCGACCAAAACTGTCATTTTGTACTATAAAAAAATATGGGCAGATCCCCATGAGGGGATGTACCTGCATAAGGACATTACAATCATTAAAATCATTCAAAAAAAAAAAAAAAACATGCAGCTGTTCGAAAAAACCCTTGCGGACCTGGATTCGATCTCATTCCATCAGGAACTTCAACCTGACGCGCCTAACCACTTGATCATCGGGTCGCTCATTGAAGTAAGGATTTACGATAACACATATTGTTTTAGTTCAGTAGATCAGATGTTATGTGCGAACAAAAAAAATTTAGGAGTGGACTACCCCTAACATTTAGGGGGATGAAAAATAGATGTTGGCCGATTCTCATAGATACTAGATAAGCACAAAAAATTTCATCAAAATCGGTCAAGCCGTTTCGGAGGAGTATGGCAACGAAAACTGTGACACGAGAATTTTATATATATTATATATATATATATATATATATATATATATATATATATATATATATATATATATATATATATATATATATATATATATATATAATATATATATATATATATATATATATATATATATATATATGCATACGTGTGTGTGTGTGTGCATGTATTAACGTTTGTTTTGATTGTTTTATCGACTGTGTAGCAGAGATTAGACTATCAAT
>JAXGGA010013673.1:0-34475 GCA_038373865.1 Uloborus plumipes
TTTTTTGGAAAATTTTTATTTTTTATGTAACTGATACACAATGTTGAAATTTATGAACTTAATCAAATAGTTTCAGTTGATTTTTGATTTTTAGAGGAATAAATAATATGTGAACCCTAAATTAACGCACGAAATTTTTAATCAAAAAATAGTCATGCGCAGGCAAGCTTTTTGTGAAATTCTTGTTTCGTATGTAACATTATCACTGCTTCTTTGTCATAGTTCATTATTTTGAGTTTGATTAGAATGATAATTAAGGTTTTAGAGATCGTTAGATGTGCTTTATGTTATAATATACTGGAATAAATAATAAATTCGTATAATCAGCATAAAATTTCAAGAATACGTAGCATTCTTAAGCTTAATTAATGAACAGATGTATCAGCAGATATTTTTAAAAAATCCTTATTTGTAATAGAAGTCAAAAACAAAATGCATTGGTGAATCCTGTGCATTGGTGTAATGTTTAGAAACATATGCAGCCTAATTTTAAATTATGTTTAACATTTTCTGCTTCCTTTATATAACATTTCGCTTGCCCCTCCCCCCCCCCTCCTCTTTTTTTTTTTTTTTGCTTTTATAACATTTTTTTTCTCTTCTTTGTAATTAAGTAATGATTGAAAATACATAATACATATATACATTATGCATCGACAAAATTTTTGTTAGGGTCACACGGGGCGGGGAGTCAAAAAACTGCAAGATCTTAAATTTTCTAAAGTATGAAAGACAAAATGGTTTCATTATTAAGATAAAATGGTTTAGGAGTAAGCTTAAACAATTTAGGAAATTACTCAAAAAATCACTTTACCTTATTTGAATTATTGTTTATTTTATTTAAATCACTGAATGACAAAGAAATTCCCCGGATTCAGGTAATTATGAATCAGACAAGGGGTAATTATGGGTCACTCACTTTTTTACAACAATATATGTCAAAATTAAATAATTAACCTATTATTTAATAGCACACAAATATATTTTTAATGATAACAACTATTGTATTTAAGAAAGAAAAGACATCATAATTCAAATAACTTAAAATTACTACTCTAATAAATTTTATTTTACTCCAAGCCCGCAATCCTAACCTGAATTTCCTATTATATGTGTCGCTACTTTTATCTTGCAACTTTCATCTGCATTTTTTTTTTAACTTTAAATTTACCAACCCTGTAAAATAAGCATTTATTTCAAATTGCTTTTGAATATGCCAAGTTTAGGCAAGCTAATTTTTCCGACACCTTGTTCGGGAAATTTCTTTTGTACTTTTTCCTTGTCCAAAATTTTAAGTTACTTTCTCATTGTGGTATGAGTCACTATCTGGATGTACAGAAAAATATTCTGCTCTTCTCTCGTAGAATGAATTCAGTGTAGCATCGTCTTTTAAAATTTTCTAAGAATGAATCTTTTGTCGGGACTCTGTCACCGTTTTATTTCAAATTCTCTCACCTTATTTTCCTTCACATTAGAAATTCCAAATTACTCATTTTGCATTTGCTGGATTGTTGATAACATGTTGATACACTTTTACTTTGTTTTACAAACGAAGTTTTTCTTCACGTCTACATTTCTCTGCTTTGTTGTTTTCTCTTTGTGTTCCGCATTTTATTTCTCAAAAATAACAAAATTCCGGTAGTTTTTACGGATTCTGTCTCATCATATTATTTACTAACTTCTATAACTGCTATATAACACACTACGTTTTTGGACTTATTATCATGCACTAAAGATTTTTTTATCGTGATCGACCATAAAACAATTTGGATGTGAAATTTCTTCAAGCCGGTTCCGAAGATCGTAAATTTTGTGCTTCTTTTTAGCATAATATTTATTCATAATTAAAAAATGCGCAAAATTATAAGTGGTAACAAATTTACTTTAGAAGTAAAACAGTTTACTCCAATGCATGTTGGAGGGAGCTAAACATGTAATTAATTGATCAGTTGTCATTTTGTTACATGTTTTGTGAATTGTTTTCCTCAATATTAGTTATCAATTTTTCAAGTCCGTAACTAGAAACATTCAAAGGATTTTTGATTCACGAAAAGTAAAAAGAGTTTTGAAACTTCGTTACATTATTTAGGTTTTGTGCTCCTTCAATGAGGAACATAATTGTTTTATTCTTCTGTTATCATATAAATTCGAATAAAAACAACTTACCTACAGAAATGTAGAAAATCTTCAAATCTGTTATCAGTGCCCCCTCAGTGCCAATGGGAGGTCATTGGGAACTCACGAGAATTTATCGTACATATTGAAAAATTTGATTGATTGATTTGGAAAATTAAGAGACAATATTGCAACTTTGATATTCCTCTTTTAAATGTTTCAGAGACGTCAAATGTTCCTCATCATTATATGTCATGCTTGTATGATATTTTTGCCTGCTCATATTTTATCATTTGGTAAAATTGAAATTTCATTTTGCAAATGGTTAATTATACATTTCCCAACAATTTCAGTTCGGATTGCCCCTGCCTCTCCTTATCATTTCTAATGAATTCAATAAAACCACTTTGCAATTCATAACAAAACATGATTTTTTTTTTTTTCATTGAGAATTAAGGATTGTTTCATCCCTCCGCCCCCTCCAGCTCTTATTCATGCGAGGGTTTTTTTTCCTTTAGCATTTTCCCACTAATATACATTCATTTCTTTCTTTTTTTCCGATAATAATTCTTTCTTAAAAACATTTTTATTCAATTACTCAAAATGCCGCCCATTTGACTGCTGCAAGATCCCCTCCAGCCAACCTTAGGTACGCCACTGTAGTGAACTCAACATTGAGTAAAAATACTTTAAAAAGAAATTGCTTACATGTACTATTGCATTGTTCCTTTTCAACCGCAAAAGAAAATGACTACAGTTAAAGATTTAACTCGTATAAGTGATTTTATTTAGAACATGTAGCGATCTCTAATTGAATTGTCATCCTTTTATTTCGAAATTAAACCTTGCTAATAGGTTTGACAAAATAGGGAGGACATAATGTTTTGTAAAATATTTCTTACATATTTAGTTATTTATTTAGGAATAATTTAAGAAATTAAAAACTATGGTGATTTACTTTTGAAATATTCTCCAGCTATTTTCCGTTTATAGTAAAATATTATATTATATTACTAAGTTCTGAAACACAACTGAGGAACGGCTATTTCTTTCATCTTCTACATACAAAAATCTGTATCCTCAAGGTAAAATTATGCTAGCTTACTCTGTAGTCAGGGGTAAGTGGGTTACTCAGTTTTTTTTTAATTCAACTTAAGTATATCTTAAAAAAAGGTTCAGTTATTCGTATTTGATAAAGCATGCAATACTTTAGTATGAAATATGTTTTTGTAAATGTATCCATTAATGAAATATCTGCATTCATTTAACTCTATGACGGAAAATTATAAAACGAACTGCAAAACAAATGCATCTGTAAAATGTATTAAACGCCTTTAGGCATACATTTTACTTTGACATATAGAGTAGTGTTGAATAAAGATAATAGCGTCAATTAAAATCAATATTAGTAAACTAGCAAAAAGTATGATTTGAAAAAGTAAATGGAAACACTCAATGGCAGCGTCGATTCAAAGTTTAATTCCAACATCACCCCCATCAGCTCCACTTCTAAGCTTGAGTTACATAATGCTTTATGAGTTTCTTTGATGCAAATTTCACAAATACATACAGTGATCAGCATCTGCAGTTTTTGTAGCTGAACTACAAATTCCTTCTATTTCTCTATACTTATTTTGTACCATATCATAGAAATTGCTTGATCAGAGCTGCTTTTCATTGTAAGATCATCATTCTTATGAGGGGATCCACTTACCCTTTATGGAGAAAAGTTACAATTTTTTTCAAAATTTCTTGTGACACAAGTTCTGTGACCTAGAAAAATGTTGCAAGAAAGCCCAAATATATGCAAAACCAAACACTGATCAAATGTGATATGATCAGTATAAAAAAGTGTAAAAGCCACACTTAAATTTCAGTTTTAGGATGGTGACATACTTACATCAATGACTCACTTACCCGAACCATCCCTAAACCAAAACTGGCTGCTGATAGGTACACTGTTTTTAGCCCAACTCATATGCTACGACTTTTTCGTAGCTTGGCAGTCAACGCGTTAAACAACCCAAAAACACTGCAAAAAATGAAGTTGTTTTTGCAGTATAATACCGGCAGCCGGGGTTCCAATTTAAAACTAAAATCCACAGTAATAAACTGTAAAACGAGCAATTTTAGTTTCTTACAGTAAAGTTGGCAATTATACAGTTTATTGCCGTAATATGTAGCTGTATTGTACTGTAAAAACAGCAGTATAATACTGGCAGCAGAGGTTTCAGTTTAAAACAGTAAAATAGATGGTAATAAACTGTTAAATTAACTGTAAAATTAGTAATAATACAGTTTAGTACTATTAGCTGCATTATACAGTAAAAACAATTGTTTTTTACAGTGAACACGCAGTGTACAGTTACGTAGTGCAGTTCATCAAATCTATAATATGTCCTACTTCAATTTCAGGCTTTCGCAGTTTTGTTGGCTGTGCTCTTGGCTGCCGCCCACGGAGCATCACTCATCACTGGCAAGCGATACGGTTTCGGTTACAGTAGTCATAGCCATGGTGGATATCTCGGAGGACATCATGGCGGACATGGAGGTCACGGAGGCTACGGTCATGGTAGCTACGGACACGGCAGCTACGGTCATGGTAGCTATGGACACGGCAGCTACGGCCACGGTAGCTACAGTCACGGAAGCTATGGGCATGGCGGTTACAGAGGACACCACCACGGTTGATTTAATATTGGCGAATTGCATGGACAATCATGAAACATACGATGTATTTGGTTCTGGAAATATGTCTGAAAAATAAATTATTTTTTAAGTAAATTTGGAACATAACTCATTTCTTGATGCAGTTAATTATTTTCTGTTTCCTGGATGTGATAGCTTTCTGCTCGAAAGAAAAAAAGTAAGTTTGTATTGTTTCAGATTAATATTTGGTTATAGGTACGAATTTGTATGTTGTTATTTAACAGTCAAATCACATTTTGGAAGTTCAAACTCTAGATATGTATGTTTAATATTATAAGTATCGGAGAACAAATAGGGCCAGTACGGCTTTTTGAATATCTTTTTTTCTTCATAATTTATTGCAATAAACAGCACAAATGACAAAAATAAAGTTGACATAGGGCGGTGGTCCAGATTCACGAGTATTTTCTTTTTATAAGGAAGTATGCATATAAGTAGTGTTATTATTATTATTTTTATTAGTACATTTTGTGTGTTATAACAAAAGTAACTTATCATACTACGATTACTCTTGAATGCAGAATCAATACAAAAGAAAGATTTATGAAAAATATTTCGCATAGAAAACTTTTGAATCATATTTTGATAAGTATTAAAACTACATGTAAGTAATTTTCCTCTGACTTGCTATTAAAAACACTTGATACTACAACAGGTTTTAAATTACGTAGTTTCATTATTCTTTTAAATAAAGGACATAAAATATTTATGTCAGTGATGTTTTTGCAAAAAACCCTTTCCAATAAATAAAGAAAGAAAGTAGAATCTTCCATCGATTTTTTTTGAATAGATTTTCAGTGATATATTATTTAATAAATAGCAGTAATATTTATTTATAGTATTTTTTTAATTTTTGAAGTAAATGTGTTAGAAAATTTAATATACACTAATTTTAATGAAAGATAAGGTCTTAGTCAAATCTTAATATTTAGTTACACTTTAGGAGATATAAAAGATTGTAATAACAATACTTATTGTATGAGTAAAGTGAATACAAAATTAAGGAGGTTTGAGTATCGGTAGAATTGAATCAATAAAGAAAAAATAGCTTTGATTTGAGTAGAGGTGGCTGAAGAAATTTGGTTGGGAAGGGAGAGGGAAAAGGTTAGAAAAATATATAGAAGCTAAAAATGTAGAAAACCAAATTGGAAAGAAAACATATTTTGTATTTACCTATAATGTTACTTTCTACACTTAGAAATTGCCACGTTAAAAAAAGGGAAAAGAAAAAAAACAGTTGTTCCTAGAAAAAAAAAATGAGCAGCGAATGTGCCTAATTTCTGTCAGTAACACATCTGGCAAAAAAAAGAGGGAAAGCTTTCCGAAAAAATTCACACCCTTCCTAAATCATCCTGGAATATTTTTGAAGAATTTCGAAACTCAGTTATGTAAAAAAAAAGCACTGAAAGTAAGTTACATGTAAGAAAATGCCTGTACGTTCAAAGTAATAGCCTGGCATCATCCTTATTTATTAGAAACGCTGCAAAACATTCTAGAAAATTTAGTAACAACTAATATACATTTGAAAGCAAATACCTAACTACCTATCTGCCTGCAGTTCCTGCAATGCTACAGTATTCAGAGGCTGTATTTCGCTCCTTCTGTAAGGGTTCTTTCAAATTCCAAGTATTTCTGATGCAATATTTTTCCTGAGGTTCTCAACTGCAATGTATACAATGAGCTATCTATGACTGAATGGGGGGGGGGGGAGGATATTGACCCACTAGTCTCGGGAAAATTTCAAAAATGGCCTGTTTTGCAAACAATTTGGAGACACTTGATCTAAACGACTCTGTTAAAGTCTGCATCCAAAGTGTCATTCACCAATCAACATTGCTTATCTTTATACTTACAGGCCAACAATGCATAATAAGCGCAAGCCTTGTCCCAATCTCAATTAGATTTAAGAAAGAAAAAATCAGATTCTGAACTTCATACCTGCCCTATTTTATGAACTTTAGATCATTGTGGAGGTTTATGCACGAAAGTACAAATTATAAACTTTAAATGGCTGATATAAAACGGCGTATAAACCAAAATACCTGTAATCGACATTTTAGTGAACAATTTGATAACTTCAAATTAAAAATCAAATGAATAAAAAGATATAATCCCAGGTAGCACAAAAAACGTTTTAACGTTTTATAAGCGTTTTTAATCCGTTGTTACAACGTTAATAACCATTTTACAACCTTTAAAAAACGAAGTGTGCTACTTGGGAATGGATCATTGTTTTAAAATTTAAGAATAGCAATCATGTGAACACGGGGCAAAGTGCCTTAGATAAATATTTTTTGTCAAACACCTTTTTTCGGCAATTCGCAAAGAAAAATAAAATACTTTTCTAACGAAAAATTTCTTGTTTGAAATATTTTTAATCAAATTAGTAAAGAAATAAAGTAATAAATGAAAAAATGACTAAATAATGAAACAACAAACGAATAAATAAATTAAAGAATGAAAAAATGAAAATTAATGAGATAAATAAATGAAAGATTTAAATAGCGAATGAATAAGAAAATAAATGAATGAAGGAAGGAATGGACAGGAATATAATCAATGAATGCGTTTGTAATTTTATGAATGACCCTACGACTTAACATTTAAACTAAAACATGCCTAATACTAACTAAATAAGCATAGCACTGGACATCAGTAAATCTCCACTGATACTCAAGCGTTAATTACAAAACCTTACTACTTTGTAATGACATTTTTTTCTGTATTGATAAACTATATATATTAAAATGTGTGTATTAAATTTTGAAAATGACTTATATTTTCATTATACTCGATATTTAAAGTATTTATTTCTTGATTAATATCAACTAAATGTTTAAGAACGTAGGTAAATATCGTTAGATAGGTGGCAATTGTGAACTCAAAATATTTTACCATTTACTTTGACCCACTCTTTTCCCCACATTCCCCTGTATTACGTTATATATTTTTAATGGAAACAATAATTAAAAAATAATATACCAATGATAAATACGTACCCTAGGCTGCGAAACTGTAGTAATGGGATGTTTTTGTGAGAAAAATCAAGTGTATATTCATGTAAATATAGCTCCATACTTTCTTAAAATCGAATTGTCTTAAAATCGAAACCATAAACCTGTTTTGACTATAGTGTAATTTTTCCCAATTACGCAAGACAAATTCCGAAGCATTTTTATTTCCAGCTAGCTATCAGTATCAAAGTTGACTAAAAGGTCGTAGGGATCGAATGATGACGTAATCCACATCAGATATTTCAATAGCTCCCTGTGGTGTGTTACACTGAGTGTTATCGGAAAACGGAAATGTTTTGATGGTTGATCACCATAATCTTTAGTTTTGTTTTTGTTTATGTGATTACGTCTCAGCTCAATATTTCTTCGAACGCTAAGAGAAAAACCATTTTAGTCTTGCATTAAAATGTTTCCTGTCGTTGAAGCTGGTTGAGTGAATACTTGTTGGGGCGTAGTTGCTGCTATTGTGGAAATTGACACCAATACTATGATGTTAATTTAAGTGTTCTTATGGTTGATCACCACAATTTTTAGTTTGTGGGATTTTATTTATGTGATTACACGTCTTTGCTCAATACGACGCGTTTTAGTCCTGCATTTCTTTTCTGTCGTTGGAGCTGGTTGAGTGAATATTTGTTCCTGCGGAATTGTGGTGATTGTGTAACATACAAAGTGGCACACATTGTGATGTTAACGGAAATATTTTTGAAGTTTGCCCAATATGTAGTTTTGTTCATGTGATACCGTCATTCTGCTCAATATTTCTTCGAACTCTAAGAGTGGAACTGTTTTTGTCATGCCTCAAAATACTTGCCGCTGTTGAAGCTGGATGCATAAATGCTTGTTGATGCGTAACTGCATGAAATACTGCAAATCTACATCAACTTTTGATGCTAATGGAAATATTTCGATTGTTGATGGCTCTATAGTTTTCTTTTGTTTATGTGATTACGACACTCTGGTCAATATTTCTTCCAACGCTAAAGAACGAACCACTTTGATCTTGCATTAAAATGTTTCCTGTCATTGAAGCTGGCTGAGAGAAAACTTTTTGATGCGTAATTCCTGTAATTTTGAAAAATACTACAAAGTTACACATTTATCATGATGTTAACGGAAATATTTTGATGGTTGATCACTCTTTAGTTTTGTTTTTGTTTATGTAACTAAGCAGCTTTGCTCAACTTTTCCTAGAGATAAATGATCCCTAGGAGCACAGTGACAGACTATTTCAGTTCTTTGATTGTCTATTACCAATACATCTTTATTGTAAATAACTTCATTTTAAATATTACGACAAATACGTAAGTATGTTAATCAACTAAATTTAACCACCAACTGACAGTTTATAATTAAAGTAATATGCGCATTAGTATATCGTATTAAATCAGTAATCAGAGTTGTGTGAATGACTTACGTTTATCCAAACATGAAGTTAAAAGGACGTATCTACTTGTTATTCTTTCTGTGGATCGTGGTTCCTATTGAATCAAAACCACAGGAACGGCACCCCAAAGACTGTGACTGTTACTGTTCAAAGTCATCTGACACAAATTTGTGTGACAGAATATCTAAAATAGAAACTGTTTTACGAACAGTTGTTAAGGCTATAGCAGACAGGACCTACCTCATAAATGAAGTGAAACATTTGAATATTTGGAAGGATTCTCAAGTACATGTAACAGAGGGTTTAATTGCCGAGGTGCAAGAATTGAAGAGCCGTTTGGATGTTGAAATTCTGCCTTCATCACAGCCCCTTATTGGGAAACCAGATGAGAAAATGCAGGTGAGTTTCAGCACTTTTAGTTTTGTAACTTGCAGCTAGAATCAAGTTAGAACAACTTAATTAACTATAACGTGCAATTTTAATCTTCTTTCGGTGCTAAGAATTCTGACATTTTTGACATGGTAAATCCACCACTGACGAGAGTTATATGTATGCCAATCAGTAAAACTAAAATATTTTCATTTACAAATGTAGGGTAGATTGGGGAAGACGCAGTAGTTTTTGACTTTATTTTATATAAAATACGGCATTAGATTTGTTTTTAAAAATCCAATTTATCCTCAAAATATGAACTTTTGTGATTGGTAAAAAAAAAGTGGGTTTCGCTATGAAAAATATTTTTTTACTACCAAAAATTAAAGATTACAAAACCCTTCCATTTCAGCATCTTCCCCAACGGGTGGGGAAGATGCCGTTGGTGCAATTTTCGTAAGGGGAAGATGCCGTGCAAAACTTTTTGTTTCAACTGCTGTATACAATGCAATTCATCGAATCACATTTTCCGACGGTTCGGTGTAGTTTTCTAGGTTTATGTTTCGAATAGGATCTTTGCTTTATGTAAGGAGAGGGGAAAGCTACGGCATCTTATCTAGGGATGCACCGATTAATCGGTAGTACCGATTAATCGGCCATAATCGGCCACTTCGCCGATTATTAATAATCGGCAAAATATGGCCGATTAATCGGTGGAAAAATTATTGTTTTGATATTATTTTTTTAACTACACTTTCACCAAGAAACTATAATGAATAAATTTACTAACAGTAAATAAATGTATTTGTCTGCAATCCTTATTTAGTATAACATATTGAACTGAATGGAATATTAAAAGATAACTCTCTCAAGGTTGATATTCATCTGACACTATTAGGAATAATTAAATTCCAGAACTTTAATACAGAAATGCGAAAACATGAGTACTTCATTTTATTTAGAATCACTCAAATTTTGCTGATCAACCAGCAGGATAAATATGCTTTAAATAAAACTTTAAGTATGCCTTGAACAAGAAATTATGGTAAATAAAGTTATACACAAGATATAAATATTTTTCTGCAAACGTAATATACAATGTTGCAACAATTTTCATGTGTACTTCTCTTCTTATTGTAATGCTTTTAGATAACCTCTAACTTTTACGAAGAATAAGTCTTATCAATAATTGAAAATAAATTTAAAATTAAGAGCACTCCTAAATTGTGCTTTCAATTTTTTAATTTTTATGCCAAGTTAAATAATCAACAAAGTGTTAATTATGTTATGTAATTTCATTAACAAAAATATGAAAATTGTTCCAAAGAACTTGGATAATGTTTTGAAATTATTTTGTGAAAATAAGGAAAAAAAATAAATCTTCCCTTGGAAATAAATTGTAATTATTTCTAAAGTTGGAATTACAAAAGAAAGAAAGAAAAAAAAAAAAAAACAGTAACGGTGATATTAATAGCATAAAAAATAATTATCTTGATCATTAATCGGCTCTTCCGATTAATTGGCCGATTATCAACAGCCGATTAATTAGTAATCGGTAATCGGCCAATTTGCTTATTGGTGCATCCCTAATCTCATCCAAATGAAAATACGGTGTCTTTGCCAAAGGCATTTAACATTATTTCGGGTACTCAACAAACAGGTAAAAGTGACAAAACACTGTAAAAATACCCTGTTAAAGCATGTTCTTGCTTTAAAAAGAATATATGAGGCATAAACATTAGTTCTTTTGTCAAGGATTACAATTTTGCTCTTGAAAATGACTTTTTTTCTTTATAAGTAATCTTTTCAAGCGCATTTTAACCAGTGGTCGGAAGTAGCGTGCTACAAGTAGCGAAACTACTGTAGTAGCTACATTTTTTAGTAGTTTGTAGTGTAGCGCACTACTTTTTAAAAAAAGTACAGTAGCGAGTAGCGCGATACAAAAAAGTAGTAGTTCGTAGCGGTTTCTAGAAACTACTTTTAAATTTAATAAATAAATAAATGAAAAGAAAAAATTAAAAGAGAAACAAGATTTATTTGACTCTGACTTGTGCAAATCTTGCACGAGTACAGCAGCGGATGTAATGAGAAATAAGAACCATAAAAACATGAGCTGATCTTAGAAACATCATTTTGACAAAGTAAATTCTATCTGTTTGATGTCATTGGTTTATTCGGCGTCATAATTTTTATATTCCTTCAAATAGTTTTAAAGTTCCTAATTATTCTCTGGCAAGAAATTTAAAAAAATTGAAAGGTGGATTCCGTCAATCTTCCAACTTTTGAATCCTTTCTTGTGGCGACTATTTGTAAAAATTGTAAAAATAACCTAAAAAGGACAAATTTTAGCAAAAAAAGGAACAAAAAGGAAAAGTAACAAATAAATTCAAAGACAATTCCTAGTTCTATTCCATATTCAAATGAGTTAATTTATTAATGTAAAACACTTTTCGAATTTTTTCGGTCAATCCTCAAACGGTTTATCGTTTTTATTTATTTATTTTTTAAAAAGTAGCGAAGTAGCGACTACAATTCAAAAGTAGTTTGTAGTCGCTACATTAAAAAAAAATACTTGTAGTTGTAGTTAACTACATTTATAACAAAGTAGTTGTAGTTGTAGTTCGCTACAAAAGAAATGTAGTTTTTCCAACCACTGATTTTAACACAGAATGACACTGTTAGGGTCTAAAACATTGTTTTAATACTGCAAAACTGTTGGCATTGTACAAGGCATAGATGCTGCATATATATCCATGCTAATGACACTCCAGACTTTTACTCTGTCGTTTTAAAGTGTTTTTAACTGAAAAATCAGTATTTTTTAATGAAGAATAATAACATATCAAACAAAACGTATTGTTGAGCAAATTCAATCCAAATTTATTTTTTATTTGTGTTACAGAACCCATAACCATGATTTTTTGACGTATTCATACTCTAATTTATGCAATATTTATCATGTTCCAAACCTTAAGTCACGCCGTGAACTTTTGTGTCTTCTTTTTTTTTATAAAGCACTTAACAATCTAATTGACTGCTCAGATATTATTAATTCTATCCATTTTGCTGTTCCAAATAGAACTCTTAGGAGTCATCTGTGTTTTACAAATATTTTTACAAAGTTTAATTACGTTGATAATTTTTGCCTTTTTAAATTTTACAAACTTTTTAACTCTCATTGTCGTGTTTTGGATATTTTTAATATGTCTTTTAATAATTTTAAGTCTATTTGTTTAAAAATTTTAAATGTGTAATTTGTTTTAATTCGTTTGTTGTCTTTTTAATTTTTACAAAATTTTAACTCCTTGTCGTGTCTCAGATATTTTAAACCTGCCTTTTAATTGTTTTAAGTCTATATGTTTCAATATTTTTAATGTATAATTTGTTTTATATGTACTTGTTTTACTTGCCACTGTAATTGGATTTTTCTGTAGTGCGCAATTCTTTAAATAAATAAATAAAAGTAACTTAAGTTTAACGAATTCTAGCAAGCCTGCAAAATTATTTTGAATGTTTTAGACTAGAAATTTTCTCCTATTTTGAAAACTACCAGTAAGAGTTCTGAAAAAAAAAAAATGCAAGAACCTGTTCCAAAATACGTTCTGAAAAAAGGGACAAGTACCCGTGTTCAAAACGTGTTCAGATAGTGTCTGAAGATTTGCAATGTCTACATGGTTAAATTAGTAAGTTCATAAAGAAAAAAAAAGTACTTAGTGATATACGTCTGTGTTTCTGTTTTAATGCTTTGAAATTTTTAGAACGATGCCGACTCTGGATCCGGCGGATTTGAAGAGGAGAAGAGAGAAGCCACGAAGGAAGTGTCAGAACTGCTCGCCAAAGTGGAAGAGGTGGAAAACAGAACGATCCAGGTCCAAGAGACGCTGGAAAGCGAACGTCGAGTGCGACGGCATTTGGAGGTAATTAGGCAAAATGACAGCATATGTATGTGGTTAGTTCCACGGGTAATTGACTGACATTTTAAAAGAAGACACTAAGTATTTGTTGTTGTTTGCTGTTGTTGTTACGTAAGTCACTCGAATTCACGAGCTTGAGTAAAAAATTATACTCGATTTACGCCCTTATTAACCAACGCGGGTAACTCGAGCAGCCTAGGGTTACCCACCGATCGCCGGGTTGACGCTATCAACCAACGCGAGTTGGGGTTAACACTGAGTTGTAAACAGGTTTTTTCGCTCCAACCCTAGCCCCTCGATTTCGGCGAGTTAACTCTCGATAGTGAGTTCTTCGATGTAAATAAAGATGGCGGACAGGTACGATGCTTTCGATCTCGACGATTTGGAAATGCTGGAATTCGTACAACGTAGACCTAGAAATAGACCGAATCGAAGCGTACGACATCGTACGACCGACAAGCGTACGACCGATCGATATGTACGACAAGGATGATGTGGATTTTCGAACAAGATACCGATTCTCAAACGACAGTGTTTTGCATCTTGTGTCAAATCTCCACGAGGAGCTTCTATCCGACACAGATAGGAACGACGCGATCTCTCCAACGGAGAAAATTCTTACAACTCTGCTGTTTTATGCCACAGGAACAATTAAACATTGGCGATCTGAGTAAAATTAGTCAACCTGCGGCATGCAATGCTATCAATGAAGTGTCAAAGAGTCTTGCTTCCCGTGCAGGGCAATACATTTATTTGCCCCAGACAGAGGATGAAAGATTACAGGTAAATAACTTTTGCTATTCCTTACTTTAGACAAATTTTTAAATATTTTGTATTGAATAGTTGTAATGATTAAAGATTAATTTAGTTTAAGGAAACAAGAACAACAAAATTTGCAACTAGTATGTAAATGATCAGTTGTGTTGCTGTGTACATTGCTATGACCATACGTGATCCAAAATATTTTGTAGTCATTGGGGATCTTTCAATCAAAAATATAAATATTGAAGAACTATTATTTTCTGCTGATAACGTAGAAAGTATTTACCATACAGGGGTAGAAATCATTAAAAAATCTTACTGGCTCCTCAGACCAGTGAACAGGTGTATGTATCGGTCCGCAGATAACATTACCAGTCTGCGTTAAATTTAAAACAAAACAATTGCCACATTTTTTTTATCACACAAAAAATTTGTGGTCAGATGGACCACTCAATTGTTTTTCGCATGGTGGTCCAAGACAAGTTTTGGACCAGCTGTAACAGTGCCTTAATTTCATCTTTTTTTGGTTGACTTCAATATTAGTTCACAGAATTTCAATGATTTGATTTCAATCCACTCAAGTTTATGTCTTTTGCTGTTTGCAGCCAAAAAGATTTCCGATTCAATAATCCATAAATGCTAATTCAGTTTTTAATACATAATAAAAGACATTTATAATACAGATGAAGGAAATATCTCCTGATGCAAACTCTCAATCTTCGTCATTTGAAAGTGGGCAGAGCATTTATTTTCAAGCAGTGACTTTTGTTTCTGTAAAACTCACCCATCCCCCTAAAGCTCTAGTTTAGCAATGCCAACAGAGGACCATTTAATTGAAAATGACTTTTTAATAATAAAGTTTCAATTATAATATGTGGCAACCATGTTTGTAAAAAAACATCTTGCAGTGGCAATATGCTTCATGCTTCCACTCCTTTCCTTGCTGCTGTCAATAATAGAATTTAACCTCCAAATGAATTTGAATCGTTTATTTGAGAATCCTGACTGTTCTAAAAGTTCAAAAATCCTATTGCGTGATTAGAAATCGTTAAAAAAACTTGATTCTCGGAAAAATGATCATGTATGTGTACTAGTCTGCAGACAACATCACTGCACGTTATATTCAATACTAAGTAACTAACCACATTCTTTTGATCGTAAAAATTGGTGGTCCCACGCGCTACTCATTATTTTTAATAGTGGTCCAAGGTGAGTTTAACTGATCTGGGACCAGTGGATCAACAGTAAATTACGAATCCTTTTTGTCTGCTCATATCTGAATATTAAAAAAAAATATCTACTAAAATTTTGTTTTTTGTTTTTGTAGAGTAATAATTTATAATGTTTTGTTATCCAATTGGCAAATGATTTATTTATTGTGCTGCTTACTCTAATTTTTAGGGATGCACCGAGTAGCACTTTGGCCGAGTACTCGGCCGAGTACCGAGTACCAATTGTTTTATAAAAAATCATTGACATACAGCTGTACAAGGTTAGAAATCATTATAAAATTTTACTGGTCTTCTTGACCAGTGAACAGGAATATATACTAGTTAACAGACAACATCACTGGTCCACCTTAAATCATTAACCACATTTTTTTTTTCTTAAAAAAATGGTGGTCCTTGGATTGTTTATTATTTTATGGTGATTCGAGGCGAGTTTTACTGGTCTGGAACCAATGGACCAGCAGTAAATTCAAACCCTGACATATGAACTGATCATTGGAATGGACCTCTATATGATAGTTCTTAGAACAAAAATCCCACTGAATTTAACTTATGCATTGTTCAAAATATTTTATTTATTTTGTCAAAAATTTTAGAAAAAAGTTGTTTTTAAAATGAAACTACATTAAATGAATAAATATAAAGTATCAATTAAGTTGGAATTATATTAATCTATTATTGATTAGTTCTAATTCTCTAAACTTGAATAATTTTTAAAAGCTTTTGGGGATATTAAAATGAAGATTTACTCTGTTGAAGCATTACAAACTTCAATATTTTCAAAATTTCAGTCATATTTTATAAATAAATTAATTGTAAATGATTGCCTTATATATATATTTGTATAGTTATAATTATTGAAAAATGTGTCTTGAACTATTCAATTTTCTACAACTATTCGGTATCGGCCGAGTACCTGATCCAAATTGGGCCGAGTACTCAGTAAATTGGCCGAGTGCTGAATATTTACCGAATACTCGGTGCATCCCTACTAATTTTTTAAAAAATGCTACCAAAACTGTAGTTGTTTAGTTGTCTTTTTTGTGACATTGTAGACCAGTGGCTAGTACTCCCCCCCGCAACTGCTTCAGAAAATCCTGATGATGTTGCTGGTTGATTCCAGATTATTAAATCTTTTTAAATATATTTGTTAAAAATGCTGTATATTTCGATCATTGAAACACCTCTATATGATTGTTTTGAAATTACTTATAAGATGTAGTATGCAAACTTACTTCCTTTTATTCTCTTTCAGGTCAGCCACAATTTTTATGAAAAGTTTGGTTTTCCATCGGTGATTGGGGCAGTACGCACGACAGTACTGTCTTGGACAATTCCTATCTACGTGCCCATCTTGAAACAAGTCCCAAGCAGGTACCATGTGTTAGGTGACCTCAGCTATCCACTCCGTTCATACTTAATGACACCTTTTCAACATCCAACCACTGCGAGCCAGAGGAGGTAATTTTTATGCTTTTCTTTCTGTCGGTTTTAAAATTCATGCTACAAAAATATTTTGTTTCTAGCACCAGAGTCTATGTTCGGTGCTCAGTGCAGTGGTTCATAATCTTTGGACCATTCTTCTCCAGTCAATACTTGGACCAACCGTAAAAATTGTTTTTTTCTGTTCTCAATTTTGTCGTTTCATGTATAAAAATATTAAAATCATCTGGCGATATTAATTATATGAAAATAAAATCAGATGCACACTTGGGTAACTAAAAAAAAAATTAAATGATTTATTCCAACAAAAAAAAAAATTCTCCCCAACAATTACGAAAGTGTGCATCCAATTTTATTTTTACATTACTTGTATCGCCAAAAGATTTTAATATTTATTTTACACAAAACGACAAGTTTGAAAGCAAAAAAACACAATTTTTGACATTTTCCCCGAGAATTGCATTACTTAATACTCGCAACCAGCCAATATTTTGGACTCAAAATTTAAGTTTAAGTTTAAACTTTCGAAATCAGTTACGAAAATCAATTCTGAAATCGTAATTTTGCAGTAAAAAGGTAAGGTAAAAAACATTTTTGATGGTAGTTTTGAAAAAAAATCAGAGGGGTTTCAAACTTACAGACCCACCCCTTAACCCTTTATGTACTGACGGGACTCAGAAGTCCCGCTTTTATTAATTTAGTATTATGAATCCAAAATGGCTGTAATCATGCTGGAGCTTTTAAGTACCACTCCTTGTACTTTGCTGAAAGGCCAATAGATGGTACCTGCGATTGGAATCAGTTTTCTTGAGGACCCTAAGGCATAGGGGTCCTTAGACCCCCAAAATTTTCTCGCTCGATAAATATGTTTTTTGGTGTATTTTCAACTAAAAAAACCAAAAAAAAATATATAAAAAATCATTAATAACTTAATTTGGAACAGGTTAAACACGGCACTCAGCCGGGTGTCTGGTCACTTTAGGTAACAAGGAATCCTTTATTACTGAAGGTTATGAGCGTTGAAAATATAAGAATTCATGCTAAACTGATATCTTTTCAATTGCTTGATGAAACATATCAAAATCTAAGTTATTTCATAGCTAAGCTCCCATACTTCTATGTGTCGGATTTTAAATGTTATATGGTTTTACTTCTTTAGATACAACAAAGCATAAATTTTAGCAAGAAATGTGGTGGAGCGGCAATATGGCGTGTGGAAGAGGAGATTTACCTGTGTCGGCTCCAAACTGAGATGTCGCTTAGAAAATGCACAAAAAGTCATTGTTGCCACAGCAGTGTTGCATAACATTGCAATTACACTAGGTGAAAATTATTATATGGAAGACAATGTTAGACCTACGATTTATGATGGACCTATGAATAATAATGGACAGCCTGCTGGTGTGGCAAAACAAAATGCAATTGTTGCAAATTATTTTTCTTCCTAAATATCCTGTAATTTCTTGTCCTCTCTAGTAAAGCTATAACTTCCTGTTTCAAATCTTTTATATAACACGGATACATAACAATGAAAATTGCTACTCGCATTTGATATTTCAGTCTTTTTGCTTGTTGTAAATATATTTTAACTTTTTGTGCAGTTGATTGTTGTTTTCACGTATGTTACCTTTGAGTAGCATGTTTTATGTTAATTTTATTAAAAAATTATTTTATGGGAATAATGCCAACATTGAATGTGCTTTGAGGAAGTTTCCCATTATTTGTACAAAAATTCAATCCTTCTGGATCTTGTAAATATTTTAAAATATTCGTCAATTGGAACTTATCTTTACTTTTGCTACTCTAGATTAGCCTGTGTTATTTTTTATTGTAAAAACAAAAAATTGTCTGTTTATATACTTATTTATTTTTGCAAGCTTTATTTTAATCATTATTTACTTATTATCAGCTTATTTGTACTTATAATTTAAATTTTTATTTATAACTTTTTGAGTCAAGAAATTTTAAAACACTTGATATTATTCATGATTATGGTTTTTGCTGTTCCCTTTACCTTTAAACTTATTTGTGTATAAGAGGAAAAAACGTAGGTAATTCTGTAATGTATTTTGGGATTACTTGGAGTGCTTTTTTCAAAACGTTGCAAAATTTGCTTCTGAATAGAGATACATGTTTTGTTTCAAAAAATAAGAATTTCAATCTTATTTCATAAATATATTGATCTACTTTCAAATTCATATGTTTTTCTTTAATTTTGACTTATTGATAGAGTAGCGTGAGTAATCGACTGTGTATTTCACTGCATATTCTTTATTGCAAAATGTATTTTTTTTTGTGTGTGTGTGTATCACAACTTGTGTATTTTGTTCCATATTAATGATTTTGTAAATAAACTCTTTTTTGATGGTGAAAAAATGGTTTTTTCCAGCGAAACATTGTTTTGAAGAAAGAACGTGGCCCGCTTATCTATTTCAAAGTCCATACTCATTTTTAAAAATCAAAATTAAGGACTTCAGATTTTTAGGAAAATATTTAAATAGCTTTACGAGCACAATTTTAAAGTACCCAAATTATGATTTTTTTTTTAAATGCAGGACGATTTGCAATTGACTCTGATGTGTCAAACAAGAAGGGCTACTTACCATTTTGAATAGCTCTTCAATGATTGGGGGAAACCTAACCTGGTATTATAACCTGGTGATGATAACCTCTACTAATTTCAACCACTTCTTACAATGCTGCAAGGTTAGGTTGCTCCCATGTACAGTTTGATACAATTATATTTTTAAATCTTATTCATCAATAATTCAGAAATATAGAATTCTAAATTTTATAAATTACATTTAAATTATCCTTTAATACTGTTCTATTATAACACAAATGGAATTTCTTTGACAAAAAAAAAATACTTAAGAAAAAACAAAAATTTCATTGATTGCCATTTAACACTTTCAAAATAATGCAACATTAAACTTTTTAAACTTATTTTGCACTCTTCAATTTTTTTAACAATATTATTTAGTTCAGTCTCCTCTTCACAGACACTCTTTCTGATTGCATTTGCTTTCATAAATATTTGAACATAATTTTTAAAATAAAGGAAAAATTTCCAAAAGTACTTTTTAAGGGTTTTTTAGAGACCTTAATTTTACTTTAAAAACTTAAGGTTTTTTTAAGGAAGCACGAACCCTGTATTTATCTAAAGCTCGGGCTACACAGTTAAGAGGTTAAAAAGTACTACTGTTTTGGTTTAAATAAAGTTAGTGATGAACATTAAGATAATGTTACTGGACAAAATTTAAAAGAAGAAACCACCACGCCACCGCGTTAGTTTTCTTGCACTCTATAATTTCTTTGTGCTGGCCAACTAACGAAGCGAGCATTTCAGCTTCATATAGAGTGTAATTCGTTTTAGTATTCATCTCGAAAAATGGGGAAAAATTACACTTAAAACAACGTAATGGTGTTTATCCGAAGCGCATCGGTTACGATGTTGATGTTACGATCCGATCATCCGAGACTAATAACCGTCGGCTGTGCCTCCCCCAGTAAACTATCACGTGCTGAAGATCAGCCAATAGCCACAAGGCTTACATCTCGGGTAGAAAAAACCGAGGGAATGAGTGACTCGCTGTTGAGGGCTGTTGGATAATAACGTTCTGGAGTAACCTCGGAGTTTGGGTTAACCCTAGGTGGCTTCACTCGCCAGTTACTCTTCCTTTACTCGCGTTGGTTAATATGGCGGTTAATACGCGAGAGCGCGGAGTCGAAAACGACCCCAGCAATTTTTGTTTCCATTTCTTGGAATTTCATGGACAGATAAGGAAACAATCTTTTGGGTAGCTGCCATTGTATCCTTGATTGATATGTGGGTGTGGTTGGAATTTTCTTAAATCCTTTTAATTCTTCTAAACTAGTGGGGTTCTCGCGATTGGAGTCTTTTACGACCGCAGGCGAGTACTGACGTCAGTACGGAACGGAACAGGTGTTTGGAGTCGGTTCCATTCAAAAAATTTCAAAACATTTTGTGAAAAGGAAGCAGTTGTCAGCAATCCTTCTTCTAGCCATGATTTTCAGTTAACAAGCGTGTCGTTCACAATGATTACATAGTTCTGTCCTTGCAAAATTCATATTTTTCAATTGCTTTTGCACTACTTATAACAAAGAAAAGATGCCGACTCCATATGAACAAGGGATGAAGCATTTGAGCTAATTACTAGCCGATGGAAAAGTGATGAATATGTGCCATTTCAAACGATGAAGGTTTAGCAATAAAGAAAACTTTAGTGATTATGACAGTGAAAGCAAATTTTCTTTCAACAAAAATTCTGATAAACCTGATACGGATGACATCTTTATTGGAAGAGATAAAGAAACTATTTGGCAAAGAAATAAATTTAGAGTTAATGTTTGTACTCCAGTTCGAAATATAAGTATTTTTCTTCCTGCTCCAAAGAGAAACGCAACAAATGTTACTGATGTGTTTGAGAGCTGGAGCATTTTCGTAATAGTTCATAAAACACGTTCTTTATGCATTTCAAATCAAAACTAATCATTGTAGAAGTCTCTGTTAGTAAAAAAAAACATAAATGAATAAAATAAAATAAAGAAGTCATGAAAAAAGGAAAAGAGATGAAGAAAAACACATTGGGGTCGTTTTCGACCCCGCGCGAGCACTCGTGTGACGGCTTTCGCTTTTATCAGCACCTTTTCAAGGTGGAAGTCCGTTTTAGCTCAACACACATGCCGTAAGACCCGTTTTATAGGGCAGGAAGCCTTTTGTTACACACATTCACACAGAGAAACAACAAGAACAGGGAAAACAAGAAAATCATTTTTATACTATATCTGATGCTAGCTGAAGGAAGTTTTAAGACTCTCTTCAGAATATATTTCGCAATGGAAGTCCAAAACATATGAGATCAACATTTTTAAATCTTGAGTAAAGAATGCGTATTAAAATCAATCATTCCCTTCCTTGACACATTGCTATATCCGCACTTCGCCCTCAAACAGTGTATAGTTAAGAAAGAGTAACTGATTTTACTTTTGATATTTATTCTGGAGCACAATACTGATATAAATTTACCAACAGACACGCCAAGCCAGCTATTTTGAACCTAAAATAAAATAATAGGAAAAATATAACAGTCTCAAATGATCATTAACCATAAACTTTTATCACAGCATATGATCATTGCGCAGAGAAACTCTAAGCGATTACAAATAAAATATTTTTTCCGTTGCAGGAGAGTCTCAATGAAACACGGACTTCTGTACACCTCCTAGGGGATAAGTTGCAGAATATTACCACGCCAGAAAGTAACAAAATGACTCAAGTGGAAGAAGTACTGCTGTCCACTTTAGAAAATATGAACAGGACCTTATTTGAAGACCATTTGCCGAAATTGTACTATAAAGTAGATGGAGTCGTGTATCGAAATGAAACAAAGTGTGTGTCAAAAGATTCCATTTGATTAATCTTAAAATATTTTTAACCAATTTTTATTGATTACAGAGAGCTCATTCAAATGATTTTCATTTCAATGTTTTTAGTATATTGTATCTAAAATATAGCAATTATGAGTAGAAAATGATTTTTAGTTTAATGTGTTCCCGAATAAAAGAAATTCTTCAAACTTGATGGTAGAATGCCGTAGGAGAGTGTTACATCTTAATCTACTTATAGTTTCAATAGATTGGTGGATCTACCCTAGTTACAATTAAGGATGTTCGCCACGTCAAGGCCGTATCCAGAGGGGGGGCCCGACGGGCCCGAGCCCCCCCCAAAACCCAAAATGTTTTATAATGTAAAACAGAGGGAAAAAAAACGTTTTCTTTTTTTTTTAATTTTAAATGGCAAAAAAAAAAATATTTTTTCTTTTTAACTATTAAACGAGTAAAAATTTGAAGAAGTACAAAAAAAAAAAAAAAAAAAAGACAATTCAAATTCTTATTAGCTGCAAAACAAACTTGAAAACAAGACTCTCATTAGCACTTCCAGCTCTCTTTCCCAAATCAATTCAGGCTCAAGGCAAGCTACTTATAAGTTTGATCGGCGGTCCCCCCTCCCCCCATAAAACTTATAAAACTTACACCACTCAGATTCTTACCCCCTAATCGCCGGGCCCCTAGTTTCCGACTAGGCTGAGATTGCTTCTCAGCGCCCTGATTCAATTAACAGGGTACTTTTTTGGTCCCCATTTATAAGCATTTGTAATCCTCGAGGGATTTTAATAGCTAAACATGTCTTCAAACGCTTCTAAACATGTTAATATCAACAAGACCACACAAAAACGGATACGTTCACAGACCCTCTGCTTTGTTGGACGCTCACCAATCTTAGACAAAAGTTACTTTAAAAAAATTCCATTTACAAATGCTTAAAAACCTTGACAATTTTGTTAAATGTAGCTGTAAACCTTAAATTTTAAAGTTTCTAACACAAATGGAGGGGAGGAGGGCATCAAGTTGCGCGAAACTCAGCTCCTTGATTAAAAAAAATATTCTGCGTAATGCAAAAATCATATTCCAGCATTTTTTGTAGCATATTTTCAAAAATACTTTTTTGTGACTCGCATGTTTCATTTCTGACTATTCATTAAATACCTAATTCAGTATTTTAGAAGTTACTTTGTAATTGATTCTTTTATTAATATGTTAAGCACGAGAAAAAATATTACCCTACCTGTATTCTTTTTCGTTTTCTGCAGTACTAGTAATTGAAAAAGAAATTGTCGTTATAAGTATTTTTTAATATATATTTTTAATCTTTAAAAGATGTGTCTTTCAAAGTAATTACAATTTCGTAAGACTGTCCAATCAACTATTAAAACGTCAGAGATTGGAAAGTGCAAATGAAAATCTTTAAAGAATTTTAACTGTTCCAGAGTCTTTGAAAATCATTAAATACCTTTTTGAAACTCCTTCAAAAGTGCTTCAATCCTATATCTTATACATAATTAAAATATGAATTAACTAAATGGCCAGAATGTTACTGTCTAGTTAAATTAATGTCTCGTTAATTATTTTTTAACTCTCTACACTATTTCTTTTAAAGAATTTTATGTGTTTTATAATATTAGTTATTTTATGTTACTAACAAGTGCTGTGTCTGTCGGTGAGTTGGAGAACTGATCAAAAACTACTATGTAACTATAGTGAAAACCGATGTGAGCAAGTGATAATGTGTTAATCTTTTCTCCTCCCTTGTCTTTCCTCTCTGTCGCTTAATGTTAATCGTTTGTTAAACTAAACATTTTTTTTATGCTTTGATTAATCTTAATTCGCAAAAGAATGCAGAAAATTTATGAGATTGTTGTTTGCCTACTTCCAACACGTTTTTGAAGTCCCGATTGCCCCATATAAGGCCTCAAAATGCAGAATTTTAAAACTTTTTTTCAAAAATTTCCCGGGGGAGAAACCCCCGGACCCCCTAAAATTACGGATATTCTACCCCATTTAAAAAAGTTGTCATTACATATCTCTCCATCTCCAATAAAGGTCAGTTCAAGAAAATAATAAGAATAAAGAAATGAAAAACACACACATCAAACATCGTTGGGGGGGGGAGGGGGGGTCAGCTAGAAATTAGACTCATAGCACACACAAAAATGTATGTGTGTTTGGGCAATGTGCGAAACTCTGGGCCCCTCCCGAAATTTTTTTCTGGATACGGCCTTGCGCCACGTAGGTAGCAAAGTTCAGCAGAAAGTAGGCAGAAGAAGTTAAAAATATGTTCCGTTTTCTAACTAAGATGTGTAAAATGAGCAATTCCAAAACGATTTAGTTCTAATTACATTCATTATTAATAAAGATACAATCTTTCATTCAGTTATTTACTTTTTAGGAAAGCAAAAAGCAAAATTGAAAACATGTTCTGCATAATAATCTAAGATTGTGCTCATTTGGAGGAGTTTCTTGAAAACGAATGAATTCCTCTTAACTTTAGCTTTCTCCTAACTTTTCTCTCTAAACTACGATTATAAACTGCATAACCATTTTTCTTTAGGTTGCTTCATGAAAGACTTAATCAAGTAGAAATTGAAGTAAAAGAAAGCAACAACTACACCAGCAGCAACAACCTGACAGAGCTAACAGCACTGGTGAAGAATTTGGAAGAAAATTTTCGGCAAATGAACGACTCACTTCAGTCGGAAATCACACCTCATTATAACATAACAGCTTTGGAGATTGTACAAACGGAAAAAATAAAACACCTTGAGGACAGGCTGATGTTACTAAGCAACAAGAGTGAAACTTTGAAAATGGAACTTGAAGAAATTAGGAAAAATATTGAACGTTCAGATGGTAAGTTTGTGTACTTAAGTCTTGTGAAAACAAGGGAGGATAGAGAAAGTTTTGCTGGGGTTTAACACGAACTAAATGAGATGGATGGTCATGTCATAAGTATTACACATAAGCGTTACTGGTTCAAATAGGGAAAATTATGAAATTCTACTAATAAAACGTTTGTCTTGAAAATGTACAATTTATTTTCAAATATGAAGGCCAATTGCTTGTAAAACCACAAAATTAATGGTCTTTTGTAAAGCACTACATAGTCGGCCCGTTATCATTATTCTTGTTCTAGAACGACGATAAATGGCTTAGTTGTCAATAGATGGTGACGTCAGTCACCCCCAGAATTGAAGGGCTGGGAAAATAAAGGGGTTATGTTACAAAACCCAAATTTAGAGTAGTTAAAGTTCAAAGTTTTAGTGTTACAGACGTATCAGCTTTTTCGTTTTCTGTTTTTGTCGTCAAGTAAGCGTATGAAGTTGGTCTAATGACATCTATCTTTTAAGGTATCGAGTTTTATTTGCAGACTTGCATCCATTACTTATCTTTGTCCAGATTGTATTTTCAAAAACGCAACCTAGCCCCTTCATCCTCCAAACCTTTCAATTTAGAAACGAGGTTGAAGAGGATATAAATTTACAAAAATTTCTTGTAGTGTAGATAAATTGCTTAGCTACCAAATAAAATACTTTTAGATCTACTGATTGGACTAACACGGACCCTGAATGTGTTCTGTAAATATTTGCAGCTTCAGGCATTGAAACCGATAGCTTCCTATCCAGGGTAATATTTAGTTGCTACTAAGCTCCTCCCGGCATTTGGAAATGAATTTTATCAACTATTTTAGTAAATTTGCTTCGGTGCACTCTTCGCACCAAATTTTTCAACTCTATGTTGTCGTTGTATAGCTCTGATTGCGATAGTACATAAGCAAAATTGAGGTTCTTAGCATATAAATTGTTGAAGATCATTCCAAGTTTGTTTAACTTAAAGCAGTTGTCTTGATATTTAATTTAGATCTCCAGGAAAAGTTCCTGAATTTTACAGACGAATGGAAATCGACTATTTTTTATGTGGGAGAGCAAATGAGTGAGATCAAAAAAGCTCTCACCAGGGAAGGCAAAGAAGTACCAATCTTTGATGAATCAACTGCTTCTGTGCATGCGGAAAATGAAACTGTAGCTCCAAGTAAGTTCAAAATGCTTTCTTGGATGCATTACATTGCATAGTGTACAAAACCATCAAGGCAATAATAATGGAAATGAAATGTGCTGTTGTTGTTGTCGTGTCACGTTGTTTGCTTGTCCATATTATTAAATATTACGGGAAGTTTTGGGTGCCATTTATAGAGGAGGAGTTAGTAATAGGAGGGAAAAGTTCGATCAGTGGCTAACAAAAAGCTGAGGTATAAATCCTAAGTCACATGATTCAACTGAGACCAATGAGAGACACGTTTTACGGTAAACGAGTGAAAAAAGATTAATTTCCCCCAATACTTTACTTTAAAGCTTAAGCTTTACTTAGAAGGCTTCACTCTCTCTACCTTTTATCCCTTCTTAATACTGCCATTGCCTCGAGAGGTTGGACTTTATTTGCTTACTAGCTTATTACCCGTCGTTGCCCGGGTGCTAATTATAGCTCCATTATAATTGTCTTAAACTTATTTCAAGTTAAAATGAAATAGGTGATCCATAAATTGATAATTCATTGTTAATCGTCATCTTTGTTGGAAAATACTCATATTCAAATGTGCTAAATTTTATGTTTAAAGGTTTATCTCTATCAATCTATATATTCAAAATTGAAAGAAAATGGCCATTTTGAGACAAAAATTTGAATTTCGAGCTTTTTGGGTTTTTTTTAATTTTAAAACCCAGCTTATGTGAATTCTAGTGCATCAAGGAACCTCTGTGCCAAGTTTAGTGAAAATCCGAAGAAAACTGTGAATTATAAGAAACAAACATATATATAAACATCCATCCATTTATATATATACATTAGGGTGGGGCGAAAAATAAAAAGATTTTCAGATCGACTTCTAATAGTTGCCAAAAGTTGTCTTTGGTGATAATTAGCTTTTGTGCAAAATTTGAGAAAAATCGGTTGATATCTTCAGGGGGCGCTGCGATCGCAAAGTTTTATCATAGCTTTTATCTGGATTTTATGATTAAAATATGAAAAACAATGCCGTTAGCTAATCTCATTGCATTTTTTTTACTCATAAGATATATTCATGCATTCAAAGCATATGAAATAAGTCCCAAAAAATTATTTTATATGATATATTTATATTTCAAGCATTTAAAAAGAAATAAAAACGTGAAAAAAAGTGATTTTTTAAAATATAAATATATCATATAAAATAATGTTTGTGAGTCATTTCATATGTTTTTAATGCATGAAAATATCTTTTAAGTAAAAAAAACGCAAAGAGACTAGCTAAAGGCATTCTTTTTGATATTTTGACCATAAAATCCATAACAAAGCTATGGTAAAACTTTGCGATCGCAGCGCCCCCTGAAGATATTAACCGATTTTTCTCAAATTTTGCACAAAAGCTAACTATCACTAAAGACAACTTTTGGCAACTATTAGAAGTTGGTCTGAAAAACTTTTTATTTTTCGCCCCACCCTAACATACATATATATTTATATATATATATAGGGTGTCCATTCCAATCGTGGACCAATAGCTAATTTCTAAACCGTTAGAGATAAGCATATAATTTGTTTAGGAAAAAATCTCCAAATTACGAAAGGAATTTTGGGTCTATTCAATGTTTTTCAAAAAATCAAATTTTGAAAGAGTTACAAAACTTAAATTTTTATTCAGCCCCCCAGTCCTATCAATCATATTTAGTAAAACATTCTTGACACTGTAACGTTTAAAACTAAAAAAAAATCACTCTTCTATCACAAAAATTTACCGAGTTATGACGTTTTGAAAAATCAAGATTTTGCATTATTTCATGACGTCATCGAGCGATCGATTAAGGGACCGTATGCGAAATCCTTCAAAATCTTGATTTTTCAAAACGTCATAACTCGGTCAATTTTTGTGGTAGAAGAGTGATTTTTTTTTAGTTTTAAACGTTACAGTGTCAAGAATGTTTTACTAAATACGATTGATAGGACTGGGGGGCTGTATAAAAATTTAAATTTCGTAACTCTTTCAAAATTTGATTTTTTGAAAAACATTGAATAGACCCAAAATTCCTTTCGTAATTTGGAGATTTTTTCCTAAATAAACTATATGCTTATCTCTAACGGTTTAGAAATTAGCTATTGGTCCACGATTGGAGTGGACACCCTGTATACATATACACACACACATACAAGACAGGAGAAGAGATTTACGGTACAAGGAAAGGAAATAACACCTAGAGCACTGGCAAGAATCGAACCCACGACCTCCTTCAGTTTAAAGCATTGCTTCCACTCAGGGTTGCCAGATTTAAGAACTGTTGATACGGGACAGCCTTATGGGGGAGGGGATTGAGAGATGAAGTTTAAAGGTTAAATTTTTTACAGCCTTGACTTTAATATCAAACTTTTCTATCAAACCTTGACTCTAATATCAACTCTTTTTTCTATCATACGAATAAAAACTACATTTTTTACCATTGCATATTTTTCTTCATGAATATTAAGGGGGGAAAGTTTAATGTTAACTATTGTGTTAGCTCGTATTTCTCTGTTAATAACCCTCTTTTTCCTGACAAAAGCCCGTCATTTCTAATTTGAACATTGGGGCAAAAAGTAAAAATTTAACGTAAATTTTCCAAAAACAGCAAAAGCCACGCCCACTTATATGTAAATGAAATACATTTCTTTCCCAAAACCAAGAGTAGGGGGCAGTTGACCACCCGCCCTGATCCCCAAATGACGTGCCTGTCTTAGCGTGAAAGATAGAAAGAAAGTCGCTTCTATTGAAGGCAAATGTAGTATCTTACTTTTTCAAAAAACTGGACGTACCAGTGGGGAAATTTGAATAAGTGCAAAATATTTTAATGAGCATTAAGAAAAGGTTGCATACATTGGAGTAGATATAGAATAAACTCAATTACTTAACCTAACTACAAGAAGTTAGCCGAAAACAAATTAAAAATCAATATTCAATAGGTCAATCAACATCTTTAGGGGGGGGGGTGAACTACAGTTTTTTCAATACTATAACATAATAATTTTTATAACATAATAATATTTTTTTTAATCATACGAATTTACTTCTCAATTTTACTGCTGTAATAATTCTTCTTAAGTTTTACTGTGTTTTTAATTTGCCATAAAGCTCATTGCAATTCACACTACTGCCGTTCATTGTAAATGTCGTTCATCTTAATATTTTTAAAATGCCTATTTGTTTGCTAAATAGAATAACACTGAGTTACATCATTTAGTTTTGACGAAAAGCAAAGCAAATTTCTTCTACTGACTAATAGTAGCTGAACACATATATTTTTTTCATAAGAAAAAATTTGAGAAGGGAGTATATAATAAGGCATAATAAAATCACTAGCAAAAAGGAGCTACACACTTTTACAATGAACGATATGTTTGTTGAATTGACTGTCCCCTACTCCAACTGAATAGAACAATAACATTACACTTCAGAACAGGTAAACATTATGATTAAATCAATTTTCTTATCACTCTATTTCACATTTTTTGTTCACTTTATTTTTTCTAAAAATAATGCTTCGTTTTGTAAAATGCTGCCCCTAGATTAGAATACGGGACTTAGCTGTCCCGTATCAAGGTTCCCCGAGACGCGGGGCAATTTTTCAGAAAACGAGACTGTCCCTTGAAATCTGGGACGCCTGGCAACCCTGTCCACTACAGAGCCACGGAGGTCCTATAAAATGTGTTGCTTGTGAAAAAAAAATTTTAAAATTAGGCCACTAATTTAACCATTTAAAAGAGCAAGTTGCTTTAGTAAAATGCTAATTAAATGGTTTTTAAATGTAAGTAAATAATTAATTTTTATTGCACTATCCAAAATGAGATGAGGGAAAGGGGGCAGTTGTTTGCTATTACGTACTTAAAAAGACGCTTTTATTGCTATCCTTTAAGGAGAAGAATATTGTATCATTTAAGCATCATGAAAATTTTCAGTTTTGTATGCATGTGCTTCTATTTTTTTTCTCATTTCCTACAGGAATATCCATGTGTGGCCATCCTAACATTAATGAGCCAAACCTCCTGGTAGCTATGGACACAGACGAATCAGGAAATCAACATTTGCTATTTGGTTGCTCTCCGATTGGGCAATACATTTTAAATCCAGTTCCTGTCCCAGTTCGTTGTGAAAATGGTACTTGGAAAGGACCTTTCCCTACTTGTATGCGCCTTCCTAACGAAGAAGAAATCCAGAGTAAGTACAGTACTAGTCAAAAGTAGTGCAAGTTTGTGAAAGGTAGATTTCTTTTTTTTTTAAAGATATACCTCTATGGTTTTTTTTTTCCTTTCATTTGTTTTCCCCCAAATTAAAGTAGTTTAAAGTGTACAAAAACGACACATAATAGTGAAATTTAGCTTAAAGAAATACCGAACGGAGGATTGGAAAACCTTGTGTGATTTATCTCTAAACTGTGTCTGCTGTGATAAAAGCTAGAGGAGGCTAAAACCCATATTGAATGCCTTTAGGTTCCCGGCAAATTTCTAGTTCACGTTAGAAACATTTTTAGAACATTTCAGCTCAGAAAAAGTCATCCAGTTGCCAAAATATACACTAAAATGTGTTCCAAATGTAAAAATATCTCTTTCAGTGCCTAGGAGGGACCAGACTAGTAAAGCAAATCAATTTTACAAATGAAACCTTGGCTCTTCTCCGTCTAAACCAGTTTACTCAGCTTTATTACGTTACAAAATATTAAAGCGAGTAACGGGTCCCGGTTCAACTTGGGTAGAAGCATGGACCCATTTATTACCTGCCCTTCAATATCAGCGAAATCGACTATTATGGGGATGGTTTAATGATTGTCTTTATAGTCATCATGTTGGATGGCTGCACACCAGGGTTGCCAGATTTGAGAACTGTAAATACGGGACAGCCTTATGGGGGGGGGGGGCGGGATTGAGAAATGAAGTCTAAAGTTTGAATTTTTACAACCTTGACTTTAATATCAAATCTTTCTCACAATATACATGAAGAAAATAAAATACACTATGATCATATAAATAAAAACTACATTTTTTACCATTGCATAGTCATTTTTCTAAACATTAACATTGTATAAGTTCGTATTTAACTGTTATTAAACCCCTTTTTTATGACATAGGTCCATTATTGCGAATTTTGCCAGGTTGGCAAAAAGTAAACATTCAATGTAAATTTTCCAAAAAAAAATAAATAAATAAATAATAAAACAGCAAAAACCAAGACTACTTATATGTAAATAATGCATTAATTTCCTAAAACCGGGGTGTTGGAGGAAATTGACACCCCGTCATGATTCTCCAAATGACATGCCTATTTTGGTGTAAAAGATACAATAGCCGCTTGTATTGATGTTTCAAAAAAGCTAGACGCATCAGTGAAGAAATTTGAATATGTGCAAAATAATTTAATGAATCAATAACAAAATTTGGATTACAATTGAGTATACATAAAATTAAACGTAGCTACTTGAACTAACTATAAGATGATAGCCTAAATTAATTTAAAAAAAAAACAATATTCAATATCTTTAGGGGGAAAAAACTGTACAGTTTTTTTATACTATATTAATATATTTATAATTCTAATACTAATGTCGGAAAATCTTTCTTTTTTTGAAAGATTATTTGCTACTTGATTTTATTGCTGTAATAATTATTCCTAAGTTCTGCTATGTCTTTAATTTGCCATAAACCTCATTGCAATTTCTATTACTGCCGTTCATTGTGAAAATAATGTATTTTCACATTTTTAAAATGCATATTTGTTTGCTAAATAGAATAACATTTAGTTACATCTTTTAGTATAAAAGAAAAGAAAAACAAATTTCCGAAGATAAATATGTAGCAACTAATACAGGGTGCGCCAGAGAAACTTACTTTTTTGAAAAAAATTCCTGCGCGGTGAGTTGGCTGCGTAGAAGGCCGAGAGTGGGCGCATCTGGAGCGGGAAATCTCCAAGTTTTGTTTTCCCTTTAATCATTCGCTATCATGCTATGTTTAAAAGAACAGCGCGCCTTTGCCATCGAAAGCTACTTTTCGAACGGTCGCTCAGTTACTGCTACGCAACGCGCGTTCCGCATTCGCTTTCAAATTCCTCCTCACAGACTCGTTCCTGGCCGTAACTCGATTCTGACGTGGGTTAACTCATTTCAGCAGTCTGGTAGTGTCGCTAAACCCAGACATGGACATCAACGGACCGTCAGAACTCCGGAAACTGGCGAAAGAGTGAGGAAGTCAGTTCGGCGTTCAGCTCGCAAACAGGCAACTGCTCTTGGAATTTCTGATACCTCAGTTCGACGAATTCTTCATCAAGACCTTCAATTACATCCCTATAAATTGGCTGTTGTGCAAGAATTAACTGAACGCGATTTTGTTGCCCGTCAAAATGCATGTGAAATGCTGCTTGACAACCTGCCTGAAGACGCGGTGGTTTTTTTCACTTCCACATTTCCGGCTGCGTTAATAAGCAAAACATGCGTTATTGGAGTGGTGAAAATCCGTGTGAATTTTACCAAAAGCCACTGCATTGTGAACGTGTTACTGTCTGGTGTAGAATATCAGCAGTGGGAATAATTGGTCTTTACTTTTTTGAAGATAACGAACATGCAGTTACCGTGAATGCAGCTCGGTACAGGACCATGATCGAGGAATTCTTTCTTCCCAGCCTCGAAGAAATGAACATTAGGGACGTGTGGTTTCAGCAAGATGGAGCCACAGCACACACAGCACGAGATTCAACGAATTTGTTGCGACAACATTTCCCCGACCACCTCATTTCTCTCAGAGGCGATCTCCCATGACCAGCACGCTCCCCAGATTTGGCGTCGTGCGATTTTTTTATGGGGTTATTTGAAATCCCTGGTCTATGTTGATCGACCACGCACAATAGCTCACCTCAAAAATAACATTCGCGACGAAATTGCCAGCATACCAATTAATATGCTGCAAAGAGTGCTCACAAACTTTAAAAATCGTCTTAATCAGTGTATGCTCAATGGGGGTCATCATTTAACAGATGTCATTTTCCAGACTAAATGAAAAAAAAAAAAAAAATGAGATATTGTATTCTCAAATAAAAAAAGAATTAAAACAATAACTTAAGCAGTTTTGTTTTTATTGACATTTCAAAAAAGTAAGTTTCTCTGGCGCACCCTGTAGTAGCTGAACACTTATATTTCTTTCATAAGGAAAATTTTAAGAAGGGCGTAATTAACTGTTACAGTGATTCCTACTCTAACTGAATAGAACACTAACATTACATTTCAGAACGGAAAAACATTATGATTGAATCAATTTTCTTATCACTCTACTTCACATTTTTTGTTTTCCTTTATTTTTTCTGAAAACAATGTTTTGTTTTGTAAAATATTGCCCCTAGCTTGAATACGGGACTTCAGCCGTCCCGTATCAAGGTTTCCCTAGACGCGGGAGAATTTTTCAAAAAACGACTGTCCCTTTAAATCCGGGACGTCTGGCAACCCTGCTGCACACCCCTCTATGAATTTGAAAGAGGCTTGGTGATAACTGCGAAGTCGGAGAAAGATTTTTTTTTTCCAATTTCCTATCAAATTTTTATTATGTTAACTAGACATGAAAAAAAAATAAATAAATAAAATAGGAGGAAGATTATGTGGTGAACGCTCTAATTATTTAGGAGTGCTTTTAATTTAAATTTTTGAAATTTAGAAGCCATTTCATTCAAGTCTTTTGTTCCCTGTGAAAATTAGAGGTTATCTACAAACACTTCAGAGAACAGTATCGACGAATGAAAAATGTTGCAACATTCATATGTGTATATTTTTCCAAAATAGAAGAATTAATGAGTTAAAATATTTACATCAACTGTGAGGAAAATTATTATTGTTAATGAAATGGTTCATCATACAACACACAGCCAACTCGGTTGTTTTGATCCATGGACTGCAGTTTCGTGCTTGCACTTCTTGCATGGAATACGAAAATAAGCAAATAGGAGGCAAAAATTTTCTTATAGAGCAAAGAGAGTTAAAAAAAAAACTGTTAGCTAATATGAAATTAGAATACCAGTAAGCGACCGCACATAGGAACGGTACAACTCGAAAATTTTAAAGCAGATCTCGGGAAAAAAAAA
>JAXGGA010013674.1:0-34474 GCA_038373865.1 Uloborus plumipes
GAGGGGGGGGGGGGGGGAGGGTGGGGGGGGAGGGGGGGGGGGGATGGGGGTGGGGGGGGGGGGGGGAGGGGGGGAGGGGGGGGGGGGGGGGGGGGGGGGGGGGGAGGGGGGGGGGAGGAGGGGGGGGGGGGGTGGGGGGGGGGGGGGGGGAGGGGGGGGGGGGGGGGGGGAGGGGGGGGGGGGGGGGGGGGGGGGGGGGGGGAGGGGGGGGGGGGGGGAGGGGGGGTGGGGGGGGGAGGGGGGGGGAGGGGGGGGGGGGGTGGGGGGAGGGGGGGGGGGAGGGGGGGGGGGAGGTGGGGGGAGGGGGGGGGGGGGTGGGGGGGGGGGGGGGAGGGGGGGGGGGAGGGGGGGGGGGGGGAGGGGGGGGGGTGGGGGGGGGGGTGGGGGGGGGGGGGGGGGGAGGGCGGGGGGGGGGGGGAGGGGGGGGTGGGGGGGGGGGGGGGCGGGGGGGGGGGGGGGGGGGGAGGGGGGGGTGGGGGGGGCAGGGGGGGAGGGGGGGGGGGGGAGGGGAGGGGGGGGGAGGGGGGGGAGGGGGGGGGGGGGAGGGGGGGGGGAGGGGGGGGGAGGGGGGGAGGGGGGGAGGGGGGGGGGGGAGGGGGGGGGAGGGGGGGGGGGGGAGGGGGGGGGGGGGGGGGGGAGGGGTGGGGGGGGGGGGAGGGGGGGGGGGGGGGGGGGGCGGGGGGGGGGAGGGGGGGGGGAGGGGGGGGGAGGGGGGGGGAGGGGGGGGGGGGGGAGGGGGGGGGGGGGGAGGGGGGGGGGAGGGGGGAGGGGGAGGGGGGGAGGGGGGGGGGCGGGGGGGGGGGGGGGGGAGGGGGGGGGGGGGGGGAGGGGGGGGGGGGGGGGGAGGGGGGGGAGGGGAGGGGGGGGGGGAGGGGGGGGGGGGGAGGGGGGGGGGAGGGGGAGGGGGGGGGGGAGGGGGGGGGGGGGGGGGAGGGGGGAGGGGGGGGGGGGGGGGGGAGGGGGGGGGGGGAGGGGGGGGGGGGGGGGGGAGGGGGAGGGGGGGGGAGGGGGGAGGGGGGGGGGGGGGAGGGAGGGGGGGGGGGAGGGGGGGGGGAGGGGGGGGGGGGGAGGGGGGGAGGGGGGGGAGGGGGGGGGGGAGGGGGGGGGGGGGGGAGGGGGGGGGGGGGGAGGGGGGGGGGGGGAGGGGGGGGGAGGGGGGGGGGGGGGAGGGGGGGGGAGGGGGGGGGGGGGAGGGGAGGGGGGGAGGGGGGGGGGGAGGGGGGGGGGGGGGGGAGGGGGGGGGAGGGGGGGGGGGGGGGAGGGGGGGGAGGGGGGGGGGGGGAGGGGGGGGGAGGGGGGGGGGGGGAGGTGGGGGGGGGGGAGGGGGGGGGGGGGGAGGGGGGGGGGGGGGGGGGGGAGGGGGGGGGGGGGAGGGGGGGGGAGGGGGAGGGGGGGGGGGGGGAGGGGGAGGGGGGGGGGGGGGGGGAGGGGGGGGGGGGGGGGGGGGGGGAGGGGGGAGGGGGGGGGGAGGGGGGGGAGGGGAGGGGGGGGGAGGGGGGGGGGGGGGGGGGAGGGGGGGGGGAGGGGGGGGAGGGGGGGGAGGGGGGAGGGGGGGGAGGGGGGGGGGGAGGGGGGGGGGAGGGGGGGGGGGAGGGGGGGGAGGGGGGGGGGGAGGGGGGGGGGGAGGGGGGGGGGGGGGGAGGGGGAGGGGGGGGGGGGGGGGGGAGGGGGGGGGGGGGGGGGGGAGGGGGGGGGAGGGGGGGGGGAGGGGGGTGGGGGGGGGGGGGGGGGGGAGGGGGGGGGGGGGGGAGGGGGGGGGGGGGGGGAGGGGAGGGGGGGGGGGGGGGGGGGGAGGGGGGGGGGGAGGGGGGGGAGGGGGGGGGGGGGTGGGGGGAGGGGGGGGGAGGAGGGGGGGGGGGGAGGGGGGGGGGGGGGGGGAGGGGGGGGGGAGGGGGGGGGGGGGGAGGGGGGGGGGGGGTGGGGAGGGGGGGGGGGGGCGGGGGGGGGAGGGGGGGGGGGGGGGGGGGGGGGGGGGGGAGGGGGGGGGGGGGGGGAGGGGGGGGGGGGGGGGGGGGGGGGGGAGGGGGGGGGAGGGGGGGGGGGGGGGGGGAGGGGGGGGGGAGGGGGGGGGGGGGGGGAGGGGGGGGGGGAGGGGGGGGGGGGGGGGGGGGGGGGGGAGGGGGGGGGGGGGGGCGGGGGGGGGGGGAGGGGGGGGGAGGGGGGGGGGGGGGGGGGGGGGGGGGAGGGGGGGGGGGGGGGGGGGGGGGGGGGGGGGGGGGGGGCGGGGGGGGGGAGGGGGGGGGGGGGGGGGGGGGGGGGAGGGGGGGGGGGGAGGGGGGGGGGGGGGGGGGAGGGGGGGGGGGGGGGGGGGGGAGGGGGGGGGGGGGGGCGGGGGGGGGGGGGGGGGGGAGGGGGGGGGGAGGGGGGGGGGGGGGGGGGAGGGGGGGGGGGGGGGGGTGGGGGGGGGGGGAGGGGGGGGGGGGGGGGGGGGGGGGAGAGGGGAGTGGTAGTTTTGTGGGGTGTGTTTGTTGGGTTTGGGGAGGGGGGGGGAGGGGGGGTGGGGGGGGGGGGGGGGGGGGGGTGCGGGGGTGTTGGGGGGGGGGGGGGGGCGGGGGGGGGCGGGGGGGAGGGGGGGGGGGGAGAGAAGGGGTTGCGAGGGGAAAGGATTAGGAGTATGGATAGTGGTCGGTTAGGGAGCGGCTAAGTAGGAGAGGCGGGGTGTTTTTTTTGTTGTGGGTGTGGGTATGGGTATCCTGGGGGGGTGAGGGGGGGGGGGTGTGGGGTAGGAGGGAGAAAAGAGGGGTTGTGGTTTTTGTTTGCGGGGAATTTTTTTGCGGAGGTGGTTTAGCGGAAAGGGGAGGGGGGTGAGGGACCTTTCATGAAACCAGTCTTTGTTAGTTTCGGTTTATTTAAATGTTTTTCCAGGACAAAGGACGGAAAATCAATCTTGAGAGGAATGACATCTTTTTGGCCCTGCTTTCGTAATATCTGTAATGACAGTAAGGAGTTTTTAAAATATGTTGTTGTTGCTTAGAGCCTTCATAAGAGACCTATCGTGTGTCAGAACGGCTCCAGCATGTTTTTGACAGTGAAAAAGTCGAATACGATGCGAGGATAGCACTCTGACTCTGCCGTGGAAAATCAAGCGCAACTCAAAACGGACTCAGCATAAACAGAGCTAGATCCAGAGTTAGAAAAATGAAGTGCATCGGCCGGGAATCGAACCCGGGCCGCCCGCGTGGCAGGCGAGCATTCTACCACTGAACCACCGATGCTACATAAAGAATTCGTTTTCGAAAAAGTTACGAAATAGTTACAAGCGTAGACGCTTTTTAATGATCACGCAACTTTTATAAAGTGAGATTTGATTGTGTGTGAGCAATGACGATCGCTCAACAAGTATGAGAGGAGATTCTTCATCATCACCTAATTTTGAAAGTACTACTCATATATTTATTTCAAAGCAATCCGGAAAAGTAAAAAAGACCATGCTGCGTCGGCCGGGAGTCGAACCCGGGTCAACTGCTTGGAAGGCAGCTATGCTAACCGTTATACCACCGACGCCTCGCACAGTGGAGGAAACAGAAAAGCGTGTTCATAATTTTTAAAACGAAGGATGCGCTTATTCTTTTTGTGAAATTGTTAAAACTCTAAACTTTTCCAAATCAATATTTAGCAATAAGAAATTATAATTCAATGAAATTAGTATTTTTAATTTTCAGTTTACTTAATTGTTTCGACAGAAAAAGTACGAAGAAAATACTTCCTCCCCTGAAGAGAATGAGCCTCCTCCGTTTTTTACCACTGTTGCAGAGAGAAGTTACCAGAACATTTTTGAGCGAGCAAGCAAATATGTTTTAAAAGCAGCATGTTGTTTGAGAAGACTTCGTAATTCCTAGAGATAGCGTTTAGACATTTCTCTGCGGCGGATCCGGAAAAGATAACTTGCATCGGCCGGGAATCGAACCCGGGCCGCCCGCGTGGCAGGCGAGCATTCTACCACTGAACCACCGATGCTACACTTCCCGCTAAATTTTGAAAATGTTATGGATGGCTTGAAACAGTTTTAATTATCCTTTTTGAAAGAATTCAGCATTCCACTCAAACTGCGTACTCCAGCAAGAATTTGTTTGCAGGTTTGGCCGTAAAAAATAAAGTCACTGCGTCGGCCGGGAGTCGAACCCGGGTCAACTGCTTGGAAGGCAGCTATGCTAACCGTTATACCACCGACGCCTCGCTTTAAATAAAGAAAATGAAAAAGGTGATGATTGACATTAAAGTGAAATGTTTTCTTTGAATTTTACTTTTTCGCGCGCGCGGGAAAGTTTTAAAAGAATATCACCTCCCAAATAAATCTATCGGAAGTAACAGGACCTTTTCATGAAACCAGTCTTTGTTAGTTTCGGTTTATTTAAATGTTTTTCCAGGACAAAGGACGTAAAATCAATCTTGAGAGGAATGACATCTTTTTGGCCCTGCTTTCGTAATATCTGTAATGACAGTAAGGAGTTTTTAAAATATGTTGTTGTTGCTTAGAGCCTTCATAAGAGACCTATCGTGTGTCAGAACGGCTCCAGCATGTTTTTGACAGTGAAAAAGTCGAATACGATGCGAGGATAGCACTCTGACTCTGCCGTGGAAAATCAAGCGCAACTCAAAACGGACTCAGCATAAACAGAGCTAGATCCAGAGTTAGAAAAATGAAGTGCATCGGCCGGGAATCGAACCCGGGCCGCCCGCGTGGCAGGCGAGCATTCTACCACTGAACCACCGATGCTACACTTCCCGCTAAATTTTGAAAATGTTATGGATGGCTTGAAACAGTTTTAATTATCCTTTTTGAAAGAATTCAGCATTCCACTCAAACTGCGTACTCCAGCAAGAATTTGTTTGCAGGTTTTGCCGTAAAAAATAAAGTCACTGCGTCGGCCGGGAGTCGAACCCGGGTCAACTGCTTGGAAGGCAGCTATGCTAACCGTTATACCACCGACGCCTCGGTTTAAATAAAGGAAAATGAAAAAGGTGATGATTGACATTAAAGTGAAATGTTTTCTTTGAATTTTACTTTTTCGCGCGCGCGGGAAAGTTTTAAAAGAATATCACCTCCCAAATAAATCTATCGGAAGTAACAGGACCTTTTCATGAAACCAGTCTTTGTTAGTTTCGGTTTATTTAAATGTTTTTCCAGGACAAAGGACGTAAAATCAATCTTGAGAGGAATGACATCTTTTTGGCCCTGCTTTCGTAATCTCTGTAATGACAGTAAGGACTTTTTAAAATATGTTGTTGTTGCTTAGAGCCTTCATAAGAGACCTATCGTGTGTCAGAACGGCTCCAGCAAGTTTTTGACAGTGAAAAAGTCGAATACGATGCGAGGATAGCACTCTGACTCTGCCGTGGAAAATCAAGCGCAACTCAAAACGGACTCAGCATAAACAGAGCTAGATCCAGAGTTAGAAAAATGCAGTGCATCGGCCGGGAATCGAACCCGGCCGCCTGCTTGGAAGGCAGCTATGCTAACCGTTATACCACCGACGTCTCACACAGTGGAGGAAACAGAAAAGCGTGGTTATAATTTTTTAAATTAAGGATTCTTTTTGTGAAATCGTTAAATTTCTTAACTTTTCCAAATCAATATTAAGCAATAAGAAATGATAAATCAATGTGATAAATATTTTTCCTTTTCAGTTTACTGAATTGTGTCCATAGAAAAAATATTTCCCCTCCTGAAGAAACTGAGTCTCCTCCGTTTTTTAACACTGTTGCTGAGAGAAGTTTTCAGAACATTTTTGAGTGAGCAAGCAAAGCACTCCCCAGCAGCACCAGAACGTTCAAATTTGGTGCAAAAATGGTATTATTGGTCAAATAACGGTGCTAAGTGTCCCTTGAACGTTATATTCGACGTGTAAAAACAGTAATATTATCACGGTGTCATTTCAGTGCTTAAAGAACGTGATATTTGACGTGTAAAAACAGTAATATTATCACGGTGTCATTTCAGTGCTTAAGGAACGTGATATTTGACGTGCAAAAACACTAATATTATCACGGTGTCATTTCAGTGCTTAAGGAACGTGATATTTGACGTGTAAAAACAGTAATATTATCACGGTGTCATTTCAGTGCTTAAGGAGGTGCTTAATTTCTTAGAATTGAGGTCGTGAATTGGCTGCTTTTTAGAAAGGGGGGAGGAATCATATCTGCAGAAACTTTAAGTTTTATCCTAAACAACTCTTTCTCCCAAGATCCTAATCAGATTTGCATGCATTTCAGTAAAAAAACATTATATTCATACTAATAAAGTGATATGATTTACGCCCTTAGTCTTTCATAGATGGCGCCTCCTGCAAAAAAATTTTCTTTTAAAGTATTATTTTTCTCCCTCGATGAGATCAAGTACCGTCTAGTGGTTAGCGTGACCGACTGGAGTTGCAAGGGACCCACGTTCGAATCCCGCGGAGTGAATATATTAAATTCAAAGGTAATAATTAAATTAAATCAATAAATAAATTAATTAAGTAATTAAATAATTAAAACCAAGATCGCGACGATCATGGATCAAAAAAGGTGGATCAAAAATGACGTTACGTTTAAAACACGTCACGGCCCCGGATAGTGGGGTATACTTTTTTAGCTGGGGAGCACTGAAAACAAACGTATTTCCAGAACCTAAATATAACCTAAATTCCACGTTCAAAACTGGGACAGAAAAAGGTGGTCAACACCAGATTTCGACGTGTCATATTACCATCGATCGATGAGACACTTAGACGTTGACAACACGTGCTGCGAGAACGTGTTTTGAACGTGCCGGCTGGTGTGCTCTGTACGTGTTGCAGAACGTGTTTTGAACGCTTTTGTGCTGCTTGGGCTTGAGACGATTTTTTAATTCCCAGAGATAGTGTATAGGCAACGCGGACTTTTAAGAAAAATTTTAATAGGTTGGGAAACGAACCCGGACGGAGCATTCGACCGCTGAACCTCCGATGCTACACTTCAAGCTCAACTTTTAAAATGTTATGTATCACTTAAAATTTCTGACTTAAAAATCTGTCCGAATCGCATGCATTTATCTGTCAATAATGTGTGTCTTATATTTAGTTTCTACACTGAACGATCTAACTAATTTAGAGATTTATGTTTTTTCAGGCATTCTTTGGTCAAAAATGGCAGCTCTCGAAATAGCATGGAATTTTCCTTTATGTCTTTTTTCTTATGTCCTTTATGTCTTTTTCGTTTTTATAAGGATGACAGTTTTTTGGAGGCTCACTATCCTGTTTCTTTTATTCAGAAGCGTTCCTTCCCGTTGCGATGCCATTATATATATATATATATATATATATATATATATATATATATATATATAAATATTAGGGTGTCCCAAAAAAACCGAAAGTCGGAATTTTGTAACGCATACCCTCTTATTTTTTTTCCTTTTACATCAAAACAGTTGTAAAAAAAGTTTCATGCAATTTGAACAATGGTAACCCGTGCCGACTTGCGTCCAAAAGTGCGAACTAGCCCTTTTTCACTAGGCCAAATCGAAAAACTTCTTTTTCCGAAATTCAAAATTTCATGTTGATAAAACGCATTCCCTAGATCCCAACATGTCCCAAAAAATCATTTATCCAAATTAAAAAATATTTAGGTACCCCAAACGAGGCTTAAAATTCATAAGTTTCTTCAAAAAATAGCTTTTTTTCTATGTATTTTGTAAACAACGAAAGATAAATTTTAAGAAATTATCGAGATGAAAAATATGAAGCCATAAAGTACATAATTAGAGCTAAATATAAGTTTTTTTCTCTCATTTAATATTTATTTCTCCCGGAAATTACTCAAAATTAAGGCTTTTTCAAGTTTTAAGTTAAATTTTTATATTTTAAATGCTACATTTTTTCAAAATTATTCATCTGAAAGTATGTTCTTTAGTGATTTTGAAACTTGATATTTTCTTTAAATGTATCTGTAATTTAAAATAAATAAATAGTTAAAACAAAAAAATTGAAAAAAAAAAAAAAAATTAAAAAAAAACTATGACAACGATTTATTTACACCATATATTTACTACAATATTACAGCACAAAAAACATTACATAATATCGTTTTAATGTTTGTTTATTGCAGTCAGAATACATATTTCGGTGCTCTTGGACGCAACACAACAAAAATTGTTTTTGCTCCTCATCAACTGTTAGCAAACCATGACAGTCCTGGATCATTTTTACAGCTCTTTCAGTTGTATCATTTACTAGTCTAAACATTGAGACCATCCTTTTTCCTTCAAGGAATTAAGTGTTATTCGTCCTTAGACAAGGACTCTCATTGAGAAAACTTTCATCAATTTTGAGCCTAGTAAGCAAAGGCTATCTTTTAAATGATATGAACTTATCAATTGTTTTCTCTACAAAATAATAAAATAATATGTAACAAATGCGCAATATGAGGAAGTAACTAATTAAGCAATTAGTTACTTCCTTCCCCCATTTTTTTCGATTCGGATCAGTACACAAGTACTAGTTTACACTTTCAAGCACAAGTCGGCATAATTTGTAATTTTTGAAATTACAATAATTATTTTCGACAATCATATTGATATTAAACAAACATTTATTCAAATTTTTTAAAGAAATTAGGTTCTCAGTACGAAGCATAAAATGTTTTTTCTATTAATTTATTGCATCATTTGTGAATTTCAAACTGCAGATACACTTAAAGAAAATATCAAGTCCTAAAATCATTGAAGAACAAACTTTCAAAACAGCATTTCCAGATAAATAATAAAAAAAATGTAGTTGGGGAATGTGTGGCAAAGTGAAATAGCAGGGCAAAGTAAAATGGTGAAATATTTTCTCAACTTGCAGTGTAACTTATCTAGCAATATTTTAATTAAGTTCCTAGACAGATAGGTAATTCCTGTCAAAAGATAAGTATGGCTCCAAAAATCAACGAAAAAAGTATTCAAGCCATTTCAAAAATTTGATACATTAATTGTAATATTCGTGGTTTTTCAAAAATATTTCTTGTTATTATAAAAGGATAAGATTAATTGAGAACTACTGATATCCAGTGCAGTCCTTATTTAGTTTAAATTAGGCATTTTTTCCTTTTTAATGTTCAATGTAATTTGTCAAGTGCACGCGGGGCAAAGTGAAATAGTTCATTTCGTGTACTTATTCATTCATTTATTAAATCACTTACGTATTTCTTCATTTATTAATTCATTTACATTATTTTACTTAATTACTTACACATTCATTAACTCATTTTCTTATTCGTTCTCTATTTTATTCAATCATTTATTTTTTCTTACACACATTAATTAATATATTTATTCATTTACTTTCTCATTTGTTTATTTTTCGTTAATAATTATTTTTTCGTTCATTTACGCATTCATTTGATGAAAATTACTGTTAATCCTCGAATTAAAAAATTTTCATAACAAAAATTTTATTTTTCACTTTGCCCCATGTTTTTTTAAAGCTCAAAATAACTGCCAAAGATAAAAAATAATATTTCAACGAAAGTATTATCAAAAAAATATTATTCCTTTTTATGTTCAAAAAGTTTTAGAACAAAATTCCCATTTGTTCCTTTTGAAGTAGGCAAGTAAACTTAACTATTTCACTTTCTTCCACATGAAAAATGATCAAATAAGCTTTGTGCTGAAATATAATTGAAATTAAAAACCTTTAATTTCAATTACATTTCAGCACAATATAATATTCAGCACAAATCATAAATTAATTTATAAAGGAAATTTTTCTTAACTTATTTTATTTAAAAGTACAGCATGTACTGCGTACATGCTGTACTTTCCACCCAATTTGTGCTTTATTTACGTTGGTTTTTAACTTCATTTGTAAAAAAATGCGGTATTTAAAAAAGAAAAATTTAACATAAAACTTGAAAAAACCTTAAATTTGAGTAATTTAAGAGAGAAACAAAAATAAAATGAGAGAAAAAACTAATATTTAGCTTTAATTATGTACTTTATGCTTCATATTTTTTGTCTTGATAATTTCTTAAAATTTATCTTTCAATTTTTACAAAATACATAGAAAAAAAGTTATTTTTTGAAGAAAATTATGAATTTTAAGCCTCGTTTGGGGTACCTAAATATTTTTTAATTTGGATAAATGATTTTTTGGGACATATTGGGATCTAGGGGAAGCGTTTTATCAACATAAAATTTTGAATTTCCGAAAAAAATTTTTTTGGATTTGGCCTAGTGAAAAAGAGCTATTTTGCACTTTCGGACGCAAGTCGGTACGGGTCACGGTTGTTCAAATTGCATGAAACTTTTTTTACAATTGTTTTGATGTAAAAGGAAAAAGAATAAGAGGGTATGCGTTACAAAATTCCGACTTTCGGTTTTTTTGGGACACCCTAATATATATATATATATATGTAAATATATATATATATATATATATATATATATATATATATATATATATATATATATATATATATATATATATATATATATATATATATATATATATTTATATTTAACCTCTTTTTAAAACTTTCTTCCTCCCTTCTTAAAGCTCATCAATTTATGTTAAAGTAAGAGTGCTTAGACTGAATTGCAATAGACTATATGTTTTTTTTTTAAACTGGCGTTCCTCCACATTTGATATTTTAAGCATGAAGTGGAAAAACAATGAAATGTCAATATGTCAAGAAATTTCTCTTTTAATGTTTAGAGTTTTCTGCCATAGAAAGAGTTTGCTTTTCTGTTTCGTTTTCAGTGATCTTTTGAAGTTTCTGGATCACATTTTTAAATACCTTCTAAGATAAGTCTTTTTTGTGACTTGTTAGTTTTCTGTTTATTTATTTATTTTCGTTTCGGGGGAAGCAAATCGTGATTGGATGAATTTCATAAGGTTTATATTACTTAGCTCTAAAAAATTATTTCCGGCATTTTCACTTCACGTAATTCGGTTTTATTAGTGAAAAAAAAAATTCTACACTTCCTCTTATAAGCCATGTAATAATTGTAAAGTTACTAACACAGTTAGAAAAAAAGGAACAATTAAATTAACGAATAAATAAACGCTTAAACTATACTAAAATAAAAATGAAAGAAACGAAATTCAAAATACAGTTTAAAAATAGAGTAATGTTCAAATCTTTTACTTATGGCTCAAAATAGCTTACTATGAAAAACAGATAGAATTTTCATCTATATTTAAGCATGTATGTATGTGCGCCTAGTATACCAGTATGTGTTTATGTATGCATGTATTTCTGTATGCAGTTTTAATGCACTGAAAATTTTATTTTGTTATTTAAAAATTACAGTGAACTCTCATTTATACACCGTCTCATTTATGCGCCTTTTTCACTTATACGACGATTTTCAAAGGTCCCAGCGCGGTGACAGGAAAAATCGTCCCCGAAGAAACGTCCCAGGAAAAAACGTCCCCAATTAAAAAACGTCCCCAAGCAAAAAACGTCCCCTAGGAAAAAACGTCCCCAAGGAAAAAACGTCCCCGAGGAAAAAACGTCCCCTAGGGAAAAACGTCCCGTTGGAAAGACATCCCCGATGGAAAAGCATCTTGTACGAACAAAATTAAGTTTTTTTTTTGTTCCAGCGATGAATAGAAATTTTAGCAGCTTTTGTTAAACTATTTTTTTTGCAACAAATGATTTTAGTGGTGCTTTTTTCTCATAATCTAGCTACTTAGAAGCGTTTATCGCTTGGTTTTTTCTTTTTTTTTCGTAATTTTTGATATATTATTAAACAGCACTGGATATTAAATACAATTATTGATCAATAGTGTTCCTTGCAAATACAGTCGAGCCCACTAGAATATCGGTTAAAGGAATATCCCTCTAAATATAATACATTTTTAATGTACCAAACCGTTATCGTGCATTATTTTCATCCCGGATAATGGAATGTCCCGCTTTTTAGAATATTTTTAAGTGGCAAAATGGCTATTCCATTAAGCGGGCTCAACTGTATAAGGTCTGGTGGGGAGTATAAGAGGTATCATGTGTGTATAAGAGGGTCAATGGGGAAAGTGGTCATACTTCAAAAAAATCTGTAGTTTACAAATAAATGTTTGAAAGAGTGATTTTTTTTTAATTTTTTAAATTTGAATGTTTTCTCAGGTTTGAAAAAAAATATAAAAATTAGAATGGTGGTTTTTTTTTAATATAAATTACGAGCTCTATTTGTCCAGCCAATTGAAAACAGCAGTTGCACGAATGTACATCAAAATCGGTTGCATGTGAATATTTTTCCCAAAAAAATGTTTTATCCCATGTTCAGACATGTAATAAATTAATCTAAAAAGTTCGTTCTAATTTTTTTAATTCTAAAAAAAATCCCGCCCCCAAAATCAATTTTTTGAGCCTTTTAAAGCAGAATCCCTTCTTAACAAAATAAAAAAAAGGATTGAAGGATTCAACTAAAAAACGACTGACCATACATTAACATTTGTTTATTTTTCCCTGACAGTTATATAACTTACAATGAAATAAAATAAAATTAAAGAAAAAACCGAAGAAAAAATGTTGAAGCAAGTCAATTTAAGAACAATTTTGTTGATAAAATATAATATTTCTTTGTTTCCAAAATTCAAGTTAGAAAAAAAATTTTAATAAAATATCTCTCATTTTTTAAAAGAATTACTTTTATTATGATTAAAAATTTAATCACTCACAGAAGATGATTTAAAAAAATTTTTGCACCTCAATTTTTTTCCGAGGGGACGTTTTTTTCCTAGGGGACGTTTTTTTCCTAGGGGACGTTTTTTCCGGGGACGTTTTTTCCAAGGGGACTTTTTTTCCTAGGGGACGTTTTTACCGGGGACATTTTGTCGGGGACGTTCTTTCCGGGGACGTTTTGCTGGGGACGTTTTTTCCTAGAACCTCCCAGCGCATTCCATAGCAAAATAATGGTAACATCATTCGTTTATGCGTCGCTCTAAAGATAAAAATTTCACTTATGCGCCGAATTTTTCGTAAAATGTAAAAAAATAATTAATATTCTTTAAAAAATAAGCATGTTGCTTCGCTTTCTTCTTTAATGTTTCGCCTTTATTGCTCACGGAAGACATTTTTTCCTCACCAACTAGAGTTTGGAGAGGGACAAATATCTATTATACATCGTTTTAAAGGTTACAGTTTGTGATTAGGTATGCTACAATTTTTGTTTTCTCTTTACCACTGTAGTTACGTTACAGTTGTTGCTTAACCGTAGTCATATGTCCCTTTTCTACAGAAACATTCTTATTCATGCTCTCATTAGAGCTTATGTTGCGTTTTAGACCTTTAAATAGGCTTGTTCACTTATGCGTCTCTTTCAGTTATGCGCCTTTTTCTGTTGGTCCCTTGGGCCGTCGCATAAGTGAGAGTTCACTGTATTTCATACATATATGAAGAAATCAGATTATATTGTACATCTGTACTTTATGGCAGTATTTTCTTTTTGTTTTAAACAGCATCTCATCACCGTATTTCTTTATCAAGTAACGTAAATGGGAGGAAGAATTAAACTATTAGTCAACCTGTAGTACTAATTATGAGATTGTTACTGTACAGTGTACATACACTAGTGGGCAAAAATCAAGGACGAGACGGTTTTCTCACCTAAAGTTCCCACCAAAGCTTTCTAAATCATTGCAAATAATACCATGTGATCCTATAGACATAATAGAATGGCTAATGTAAGCAACGTTTCCTAAATAATGAAATAACAGTGTAAAGGTAAATTTTATTCAAAAAGTAGCATAGAGCACAATGCGATGGAAGGTCAAAACACTCATGTGGCAGGCAAAAACCTCCAGCCTTTAGCAGAGGATATGAGCTCCTCTGACTTCTGTGCAGGTTTTACATCGTTTGCTGATGCTGAATATGAAATTATCGATGAGTTGTTGAGACATAATTGCTCATTCATCTGTTGTTGTTGTATTGTGTTGTGCCAGATTAGAGCTCCTTTAGAGTACAGACTGACTTGTCTGACATTTTGGTTCCAAGACATTCTTGGATCCAAGCTTGTTACAGGTATTTGAAACACATTAATATTATACCTGGTTGCTCTGGCGTAAAATAACTTATGATTAGTTGGATAAAGCACCATATTAGGTAAATTTAAAAAAAAATATTTCTCGAATTTAAAAACAGTTTATTGGAAAATGTTTCATAAAATTGGGTCTATTTTCATATTGCACTTGTTTTAAGCCTGAGTTTATGAAATGTTTTTGTCATATAGACAAAAATAGTCAATTATCATCTATGCAGCTACAATTCAAGCTTAGCTTCCACTTTTCTTCAATGTGACTTGAGTACAGATACCAGTGGTTCCACGCCCACCGTTTTGGAACCAAAATGTCGGATGAGTCAGCTCCTCTCTGGCCTTAGGCCAGATAGGCTAGAAATTTGGGGTGCGCTGCTTCACTTTTCCAACTGTACCGTCATTTGGTGTGAAGTCAGACTTACACAGTACACATATGCCATAAAGACCCAATTATAGGGTAGGCAGCCATTCACATAAAGGAAGGACTTGGATAGGAGAGAGAAAGTACATCTATGCCTGAGTCAGTACTCGAATGCGGAATCTCCCCATCTGGTCAGACTTATCTAAACACTACACAAATGGGCAGACGGAACTGGCTGCCCATTACTCTTGCAGGACCCATTGCAGCTTCAGAATCCTAACTGGCAGTGAGTTATATACTACCAAGAGTCTCCTTAAAAAGCTCCATACATGCTACATGGGATTCAGGTCTAGAGACCGTGCCGAACAATCTATGCTTTTAGTACCCTCACTCTTTAACAACAACCGTAGGACTGAAAAGAACAAAAGGCAATAGCACCTGTAAAAAGACGCATAGAGAGATGAAAGATGTCTCTATAATCGTCAGTCGCAGTGATTTAACCTCCTTCGAATTTATGAGAAGTTCTGTAGGGTTATCAATAATATCTACTCAAGCGGAGAATTTCACGACCTTCAAACACGTAACTTTTGATTATGTTGGAGGGCTATTGCCTGTTCCCTACTCTCTCCAGATGTATAAGAGTCCATAATAGCCACTGTTAATTAACTTGCATAAATTGATCCAGAGAGCGTATTGGTCGTATGCTTAAAGAAACTAGTATGTTGTGGTCATCACGAAACTTTCCTCTATATCTTATGAATTCTTGGATCGATAACTTATACCGCTATATAATATAATACCGCACTATAAAATTCTGATGTTCTCCGAAACAGGAAAATTTCGATGCTTTGAAATAGGCGATCTTGATTCATTGGCGTTAGACTGTTGGTCCTAATGCCTGCGCAGGGAATGTTTATCCTTTGTATGCATACATAAACGAACAGATAAATATTTATTTGCATAGGGTTACCGTGAACAGGGTTATCAACTTAAATACTGGATTAAATATTTGACAACAGCTTCAATTTTCCAATCATCGAAATACCCCTGCAAAAAGAGTCAAAAAGCGAAATTGAAAATCATTGAAAAAGCCTTCTTAAATTAGCTCTAAACATTTTATTTGTTAGCAAATAGAAGATAGCAACATATAAAATTTTGAATCATGGAAAGTTTTTCTATGTTGTGCCAACAATCAAATAGCTTGAAAGCAACATTTTAATGGGATTTATCTTTCATACATTCTACATACATTCGAGCCAAAGACAATCATCGAAAGAGAATAATCAATTTTTGTATGCGAAAAGTTGGCTTGTTCATTTCTGCACGAAGTTTCTGCCACTTTTTCTTCAGATAAACCTCGACTATCATCTTTCTCCTTCATCGACCGCAAAATCGCGTATGATTTGATTTATCCACGGTCCCCGAAATGGACACGCGTTCCGTTTTCTGCCGCAGTTGCTAAGCAACAGATACTGAAGTGCAAGTGAATGTAAGGGGTACACATAAACAACAAAATAAATTTCTTCCTCCCTCTCCATTTACGGAGTAAAGGCTTGGATTTCTATTCTTCTTCTTGAAGATTCTTTTAACTTAGAAACAATTTCTGAGAGGCAATAATTAAGACTACCAGGACAATAGCACTTTTGGATGAAAGAGTTACTCGAACTTCAAAGTGCCGCAGGCATATGCAACAACGCTTTTCGCATTTATTAGAATTTAGCTGCTCTCTTTTATCGCTAGAAAAAGGAAACTCATAACAATAAAAATTACATAGTAATGCTAATTCAATATGAATTATACTTTGTAATTCGGCCGGTTGTTCAAACTTATTTGTCAAAATAAAAGGAGTAATTTTACCTACAGAAACAAAAGAGTGTTAACTGGGGTAACAGTGTTTTGTTCAACTCACTCAGTAACATTGTTTTGTTCAACTGTTTTCTACAAACTGGAGTAAACTGTTGTCAGCAGGATCATGTATTGAAAGTCTATGGTTTTAATATATGATTCTGATACGGCCCTTTATTCAAAGATGTGACTTGGTCCCCTTCAATTTGGCAGATGTTTTGAACTTCTGCTTTGCTTTTTTAAGATGACAATGAATGGATTTGCAGCACAAGGCTTAATTCGCATGAGTACTCAGCTATTTGTACTTTCCATTATATGATTTTTTTACATAATAAATAAGTTAGAATATTTCAGACTGCAAACAAGTTTGGAAAACTATCAGAATCCCTGTATTTAGCGGCATGTCGTCCGAATTCTATATACCAACAGAGCAGCCTGATATTTCCTCTGCAACACTTGGAGTTGAATTCGATCAATTCTGTTAAAGCCGAACTTTCCCCCTCCTTTCGTTATAAATTCTGTTCTGATTTGCTCAAAATATGTTTTCGTTAGTCCCCTGCCTTTTCACTATTCATTCATCAATATAGACTTTACTCATTTATATTATCCTACTTTTTAACTTTGTTATTAAATATTGCTCCTTCTTTTGATAGTCACAGTATAGCATATCTAATTTCGTTCCGCGAGCATTTTTGCTCATAAACCATTAGTGTTTCTTGAATGACAAAAAATGAATTTCTCTTACTTTTCATGATATTACCTTTCAAAAAAGTTAACAGCCCAAAATACACTACCGTACATTTAATGAGAATTTCGTTGTATGACAGGGAAGTTTCGTTCTCATTCACCCTGCTGTCCCGATACACCCCATTTCACGGAACTTAAATTAGAAATTCCTAACGGGTAGTTATTTGCGTCAACCTGATTGCCATAACTAAAATTTGAAATGGCTCTATGTCACCGAATCTTGGTAACTGGAACAATATGGTAGTACCGAGAATTTTTACGAAAAACATAGACGAAAGTTTTATAATGTCCACAACAATGCGAATTTAGTTATGAAGAACACACAGCAAAGCATCTTACAATTTAGAGCCTATATAAGCAAAGATAGAATAAAAACAAAATAAAATTAAAAAATCTGGTGTGAACCCCACACTACTTCTTTTTATAAGTAGGAATTCATAAATAGGTAGTTAATAGTAGATTATTTAAGTGTTGAAATAGTGTCTTAGCGTAAGCAAGATAGCAATTCAAACATTTACACCCCCCAGTTTTCCACAAATCAATGCATAAATGTGTTTTACATTGATTCATTTTCTAAATATCATCGATTTTAGCATCATTGAGCGGATTTTGCGCAAAATATTGCCAATAGCGCCAAATTGAACCTAAATTTTTTAAAAAAGGAAAAAAAAAAATCGCCGAATTTGTCGCCAACTTGGCAATATGTCGCCGTGATCTTACCCTTCCTTTACTACATAAAATGAAGTAAAGAGGTAAAGTGAAACAAACTTCTTATTTCTTTTTATAAAATCAACAAATATCAGACGTAACTTTTCATGAAGAGAAAATTTAGCTTAAAATCTGGATTAAACTAATGAATCCTAAATGTAAAATATTGTTAATAGTTTTCAATAATATGTTGAAAACAGATAACGTCTTAGAAAGAAGTTTCAGGAATAGAGACAAAAAGTAAAAATTCCTAATAGAACACAATATTTTTTTACTGTTTTATTTAACATTCAGTTAACTATGCAATTGAAGCGTACTCAGAATAAATTACATGCAAAACTACTTTTGTTTTACCTTAAAAATATTCTGCATTCCATTTCTCAAGCATCCATTCCTGAAAAGTCTTCAGCATTTAATTCGGAAAAAGTCACGTGATATGCATTCACATTGCCAAGAAAAAATACATTTCGTCTGCCTCGTAAATAATTTACATTTTTAAAAATTCAGAGTCATTTTGAAGCATCTAACCATCAAAGACGATGAGGCAAGATGTATTTCAAACATACATTTCTTCCTCTTGGGGTTTTTTCTTCTTTTAATTTAATAAACAGAAAATACCATTAGTCAGAAATCTAAATCTAATTTACATTCACCTTGATGATTCGAAAGTCTCGCTAAAAATTTCAGGAAAGTACATTTTGCATTAATATACAATTTTTAAATCATTTACTTTGGTAAATAATCCTCCTTTTCTAAATATTGAAACGCATTGAGAAAAGAGATTCATATTTTTCTTACAATCTTTTCTAAAAATATTATTTTTATTATTTCGTAGTTTTAAATCACATCAAAATAATCTCGGAATTTCCTTACAAGATAAATATAAAGGTCGAATTTTGTATTAACTAAATCTTGATGCAACGCTGTTCATAAGAAAAGAGCGTGCTTTTTGTGTATGAGATTTGAACTGCGGTAAATTATTTGACAGTACGTTGAAAGATATTTAATTAATGAATCATTGCACTGGACAAAATGGCTCCGTTCCGTTTGGCCATAATATCGTTGTCTTAGTAACTGTTTCTTGCACATACTCTTTAAGTTTTATACCTGTACCTCAGAATCAAAGTAACGTTAGTCCATTTTCGTCACTTTTCAGTACAGGGCGAAAACGATTGGCAGTTGCATGCAAAGGATGGGACTAGCGCTCTTTTAACACTGCTAAATAATTGTGAACGAATTTCTGTACAACAATAACGATCGCATCGGTCGATGCGTAATAAGATTCTACGTACAATGCAGCAAAAAGTGAAAATCGCCATTTTTGGACTTACGTCGTTCTCTTTCTGAGGTGCAGATATATTTTACTCTACGGTAAGTTAGGTTATTGAAAGTGAAGTCAAGCCCCGCTATAACGAACTTATTATTATTATTATTAAATTGGCTCTAAACGTTTGATTTGTTAGCAAATAGAAGATGGCAACGTATAAAATTTTGAATCATTGAAAGTTTTTCTATGTTTTGCCAACAATTAAACAGCGTGAAAGCGGCATTTTATTGGGATTTATCTTTTATACATTCTACATACATTCGAGCCAAAGACAATCATCGAAAGAGAATAATCATTTTTTGCATGCGGAAAGTTGGCTTGTTTAGTTCCGTACGTTCTTACTTAGATTGTCTGGTCTATTGCAGCATGAACCAATTTACAAGTTTTACTTTATTATCCATACACGAAACAAATGAGTGATTTTTCAAACATCGTCAAAATGTATTCCTTTGGCTTTTTAATTCGAAACAAATTCTACATTAAAGTAGAGGAAAATATGCTTTTTAAATAGATTTTTAGGAGTCTCCTGGGTGCGTTGAAAATGAAGCACACGTTTCTAGCAGATTTCATGCCATAAATTATTCTTTTTCGCTACTTAGCGCAGAATTTACTTTTTCTTTTTACGCTCTTAAATATTCCATTTCCTCGGCATGGGAGAACTAGAGTTCATATTTATTTAAAAGAATGTTTTCTTTGTTACTGTCTGCACACTTTTGTTTTTTTACAGTTTTGAGGATTAAATGAGTTTCCTCCAAGGACCGCGCCAAATGAAAAATGAACTCACTCTAAACAATACACGTGCTCTAGAATATTAACTACTCTGCTTCATAAAATAGTTTATGAGAGATAAAACGATTACATGAAATGCTAATTTTTAGGAGGGGGGAGAGGTGATGCTTTACTTGCAATGAAGCATTATAACTTTGAACTTGTTTATCTATGTTGTATTGGGTTGAAATTTCTGTGACAGACAAACCTCTCATAAATGGACTCATAATACATAACATTTCAATAGCATATCAATTTTTATTCCAGACATGTGTGACAGTTAAATGACACATGGTTAAACCACATGTTGTGGTAGGTACGGGGACCCCGGAGTGGAAAGTGCAAAATAGATTTAACTTTGAATATTCTTAGCATGCACTAAAAAAAGTATGATTGAATAAAATGATTTAGTCTGTTTGATCAATAAAACAGTAATATGTTACGTCAGATACTGTGGATCTATAAATAACTAAATATGAATAACAATAATAACAGGTACTGTCGGCCCCGCTTAATCGGTAACGGCTAATCAAATACCTCGCTTATACGAATAAAATATCCCGGAACCGAATATTTTCCCTGACATAGACGCAATGTTAAAGATCCCCGCTTAAACAAATGCCCCGCTTAATCGAATAATATTTCTTGGAACCGACAGTATTCGTTTAAACCGGGCCGACAGTACATATGTATAGGGTAAATATGCTCTATAAGTATGATCATATTGCAATTACACTAGGTCAGAGCCAGCTGTAGTATTTCGATTTAATAATTTATGTAACTAGTGTTTTTAAAAACATAGCTAACAGAATCCAGTTTGTTATTTAAAAATTATTGCGCACATATTCCATGCAATCCCCCTCCTTCTCTTTTGTCGAAAGAGATTGTGTCGTGATGGAGCTTTCTGTTGTAGCCCTAATATCTGATTTAAACAAAGCAAAATTAAGCTAAAATAATTATGTTAACGTTTCTGAGTAAATATAGAACATAAAAAAAGTTATTTACATTTTGGCACTAAATAATTAATGAAAGGAATAGCTTTATGTAGACTAATCAGGCAACATTTATAGGTGTCAATAAAGTCACATTTAACGTAAGATAACTTTGTACATCAACATAAATTGAATCGTTTTTTCAGAAACCAGTCAAGTGCTCTTTTTTGAATTTTCAGAAAACTAAAAAATACTTTCTAAGTACAGGTTTTTAGTCCAGTCAAATTAGATATTAAAATCGCTAATCACGATGTAGTTCTGAATTTTTAATATGTTGTTTGGGTTCATTAGGGTAGTGTAAATCTAAGTTTGCACCTTTCTAAAACCTGTGCTCGCTGCGAAACTCACGAAAAACTGCGAAATTTTCGGACATTTTTCAGTTTTTCCTTTATAACTCCTAAACTATGCAACTTTTGATTATACATGTGAATACCCATTTTAAAGAACACTAAATTTTGCAACAATTTAAGCTCAAGTTCTGTCGGACGAATAGTTTAGGAGATATCGTACTTCAAAAAATGGAGTTTTTTGCGAAAAGTGAAAAAATTATGCTTCGATCATATTTTGGACCAAATATCAACATAAATTCCTATTCTACAAGATAAAAAAGGAACATGCAATTACAGTACATTTAATCAGCTTTCATTCAAGCCCAAGCAGTAGTCTGTAGGTCCGATAATGCATTTACAATAGCAAAAAATAAATATTTAAAATTTTGAGAAATGAGCAAAATCGTTTCCTAATAAGAATAGGAGGGCAGTAGATAGTAAAAATATGCGTAGAAGGGTATTAAAAGGGTAACACTGTATTAAAATATTATTTTAAAAATTAAAAAAAACTTTACAGATCATTTTCACTCATTTTTTTGCTATTTTTATAATGGTTCTTGTTGGCTGTGGTCTTATCCTGACTGTTTTCAGATTTTCTCCTATCACTCTTGAACTATGCAACTTTTGATGAAACGTGTGCCTACCCATTTTGAAGAACACTAAATTTGTAACAATTTAAGCTCAAGTGGAGTTCTGTAAGACGAATAGTTTAGGAGATATCGTACTTCAAAAAATGGAGTTTTTTTGCGAAAAATGAAAACATTATGCTTCTATCATATTTTGGAGCAAATATCGACATAAATTCCTATTCTACAAGACAAAAAATGGACATGTAATTACAGCACATTTAATCAGCTTTAATTCAAGCCCAAAACTATTCGTTCTACAGAACTCCACTTGAGCTTAAATTGTTACAAATTTAGTGTTCTTCAAAATGGGTAGGCACACGTTTCATCAAAAGCTGTAAAGTTCAAGAGTGATAGGGGAAAATCTGAAAACAGTCAGGATAAGACCACAGCCAACAAGAACCATTATAAAAATAGCAAAAAAATGAGTGAAAATAATCTGTAAAGTTTTTTTTTTTTAATTTTTAAAATAACATTTTAATACAGTGTTACCCTTTTAATACCCTTCTACGTATATTTTTACTGTCTACTGTCCTCCTATTCTTATTAGGAAACGATTTTGCTCATTTCTCAAAATTTTAAATATTTATTTTTCGCTATTGTAAATGAATTATCGAACTTACAGACTACTGTTTGGGCTTGAATGAAAGCTGATTAAATGGACTGTAATTGCATGTTCCTTTTTTGTCTTGTAGAATAGGAATTTATGTTGATATTTGGTCCAAAATATGATCGAAGCATAATTTTTTCTTTTTTCGCAAAAAAACTCCATTTTTTTGAAGTACGATATCTCCTAAACACTCCTAAACATCTCCTAAAAACATAACTTAAGTTTAAATTGTTGCAAATTTAGTGTTCTTTAAAATGGGTATTCACATGTATAATCAAAAATTGCATAGTTTAGGAGTTATAAAGGAAAAACTGAAAAATGTCCGAAATTTTCGCAGTTTTTCGCTAGTTTCGCAGCGAGCACAGGTTTTAGAAAGGTGCAAACTTAGATTGACACTACCCTAAGGGACCCAAACAACATATTAAAAATTCAGAACTACATCGTGATTTGCGATTTTAGCTCTTTTTTTTTTTTGGCATAGATTGACTGGACTATTGGGCTCGAAAAACAAATTAAAATGCTTTTTGTTCTGTTGCAAATAAAAATAATGCTTTAAGTTAATTCAAAAACATTAATATTTTTTCAAGCCAAAACCTTGGGAAGCTTTTTTTTAGTTTATGAAAAATTTTAAATAGTGCACTTGACGGGTTTCTGCACAGCAAAAAATAAGCTGTTGTTTTTACGGTATAGTACTGGCTGCAGATGTTCCGGTTTAAAACTACGAAATTCACTGTAATAAACTGTGAAATTAGTAATTTTACAGTTTATTACTATGAAATTAGCTCTTTTTAAAGTTTATTACTATAAAATTAGCTGCATTATACTGTAAAAACAACATCGTTTTTATACAGTGAAATAAACGATTCAATTACTATAAAGAATACTGCTATGTAGTTTTATATTTTTTTCTCCTACAAGTTTGTACTAAATAAATGCTGTAAAGGTAACTTAATACAGCGCATTCCTGACGCACAGCTTATCTACTATTTTCTCAGCTTAACAAAATGTCTTTAATCGTCTTGAATATCTGACTACACTAAAAAATGAATGTTGTTTTTACAGTATAATACAGCTCATTTTAAAGAAATAAACTTTACAAAATTCTAATTTCACAGTAATTAAACGTAAAATTGCTAGTTTTTCAACAGTGGTCTGTAAAATTTGCAATTTTAGTTTATTACCGTGCATTTTACAGTTCAAACTGGAACCTCTGCTGCCAGTATTATACTGTTTTTTTTTTACAGTATGATACAGCTAAATTTTACGGCAATAAACTGTAAAATTGTCAACTTTACAGTTTGAAACTAAATTACTAGTTTTACAGTTTATTAATGTGCATTTTACAGTTCAAACTGGAACCTCTGCTGTCAGTATTATACTGTTGTTTTTACAGTATAATACAGCTAAATTTTACGACAATAAACTGTAAAATTGTCAACTTTACAGTTTGAAACTAAATTACTAGTTTTACAGTTTATTACTGTGCATTTTACAGTTCAAACTGGAACCTCTGCTGTCAGTATTATACTGTTGTTTTTACAGTATAATACAGCTAAATTTTACGGCAATAAACTGTAAAATTGCTAGTTTTACGATTTGAAACTAAATTACTAATTTTACAGTTTATTACTGTGCATTTTACAGTTTTGAATTGGAACCTCTTCTGCCTGTATTATACTGTAAAACAACAGTTCTTTTATTGCAGTGTATAAATGTCTCTCTTCGCAGAAAATATTTCCCAAATCACGCGCTCGTATAGAAAGACACAAAATTGAAAGCTCATTATGTATTGAAATGCAATAAGCTGAGTAAACTTGAAACGTTGCGAATGTTTACAAAATGAATAAATCATGTTTACCATTGACGTTTTCAAGCGTGAGGTACCGGAGGCATTGGGACAGGTGTGTGTCAAGTACGCTATCAGGGACACCTATTCACCTGTTACTACATATTGATCGATTTCTCTTAAAAAGAGCTTCACTTTTATAGTCATGTTTACCAGATTTGTCTAGAAAAATCAAACATAAGATGTTAAAAGATTGAAAGAAAAAATTTACTTATGCAGTCAGAAAAATCGTTAACCTAAGAATAGATTAGCAGTCAGCACACTGCAAAAAATGAACCGTTGTTTTTACAGTATAATTCTGGCAGCCGAGGTTCAATTTAAAACTGTAAAATGCACAGTAATAAACTGTAAAATTAGCAATTTTACAGTTTCTTACAGTAAAATTAGAAAATTTACAGTTTTTTGCCGAAAAAATTTATCTGTTAAAACAACAGTATGATACTGGTAGCAAAGAGTATAGCTTAAAACTGTGAAATGCACGGTAAAAAACTGTAAAATGAGCAATTTTGCAATTTATTATTGCAAAATAAGCATTTTTACAGTTTTGTACTGTAAAAGTAGAAATTTTAGTTTATGACTGTAAAATTATCTGCATTATACTGCAAAACCAACATTCATTTTTCACAGTGCAGCAAATACTAATTATACTATGCATTTCTAGTAGTAGTATAGTTATTATTTATTACTTTTATTGAATTATAATATTACTATACTAGCGGTACCCGCACGGCTTTGCCCGTGGTATAAAATTAAAAGTTCATTTGTAAAATAATTGATATAGCAGAAAAAATGCTCTATTTTAGTTTTATTCAACTATAATTCCTTCAAAGTGATAATTTTACGTGTAAATTTCTTAGTAGATGCCTTAAGTGCTAAAATAGTGCTTGGAGTGAGCAAGATAACAATTCAAACATTTGTATCCCTAGTTTGCTACGAAACAATGCAAAAAAATGTTTTACAATGATTAATCTCCTAAATATCGTCGATTTTAACATCATTCAGTGGATTTTTCGCAAAATATCGCCAACAGCACCAAATTAAACCTAAATAAAAAAAAAAATTTCGCCAAATTGGCGTCAAATACTTGGCGATCAAAAGCTTGGCGATATATCGCCAAGTGGTCGCGCCAATTCATATCACTTTTGTTAACCAATTCATATCACCTTGCATTGAAAACACTGATTTACCCGATAAATGGGGTAAAACACCCCCTTGGAACATTCGAATGCAACTCCAAGGGAGATGCACAAAAATAAGCCAAAAGAGAAAATAAGAACAATTTTGTTGATAACAGAAACCAACAGAAATCTTACCAAAGTTTAAAAGAAGAAGAAAGTCTTTTTTCCTAGCTTAAAAAACAAAACTATACATTTTCCGAAATGAAACTTTAAAAAGAACGATGCAATATCGCAATTGATACGATATTTGGTTAATCTGTGCTTTAGGTACCCTTTTCTCGCTAAATGGACCGATAGGCGCGCCAAGCGTGGTAACCCTAGCTATTTTGCGTAGTTGACTCTTTGAAAACGCGCCAAGCAGGGGCCCAAAGCATCTTCTCCGGGAAAAAGACAGGGTTGCCAGAGAATTGGAACAAAAAAATACTACGCCTCCTCTAAAAAAAATATTACAAAATACTATTATTTCCAAACGTTGCCAAAATCAATGTTGCTGAGATGCGAAATCTATGAAAATGAAAAAAAAAAAAAAAAAATCCGCCAAATCTTTTAATTAAGTCATTAGTATATTGGAAACAGGGTTGCCAGAAAAATACTACGCTCCTTATTTGGGCCGAAAAAATACTACCGTAGAATCAAAAATACTACGTCTGGCAACCCTGGAAAAAGAACGAAACAAAAATAAGTATGAACACGTAACCATAGCAACAACATGAAAAGTTGATTTCCGTTGATAAAATAATTCATTTTATCTCTCTTTTCAAACAAATTTTATTCTAGAGCTCAACCATTTTAGAATCGTTTGGCTTGCTTTACTGAAGGTAAGCCTTGAATTTCGGGATTCTAAAAACAATTATTACAGCTCTCCTGATGATCGTAGAAACTTCGAAAAAACTTCATTTTATGCAGAAAATTTCAAGCTTTCGAATGACATAAGACTTGAAAATGTGTATGAAATATTTCTTCCCTATTTTATCGAATTTCCGCTAAGAATTCGAATAGAAAAAGAACGAAATGGAATTTTCGAAAAATCGCTTCGAGATGCAAAACTACATGCTACAAACTAATTTTGTGCCAAGTGGCATGAAAATCGACCGAGTGGTTTTGGCGCTACGCGCGTAACAGACAGACAGAAGGAAGGAAGGAAAGAAGGACAGACAGATCCACCTTCAGCTTTATTATTAGTAGAGATTAATCATAGCAACACGTAACTTAGTAACTTGCGCACGAAGAGATTGGCCTTCTTTTTACTATTTCTTGTTTTTTAAACTCATTTACAAATGTTTTATTATTTTGGACTCTAAACATTTAAGACAGCAAAAGCATAAAGAGGAGATAGCTATTTAAGCGCTGTCGCGTATTACGCAGAATTCAAAGAGTTGAAAAATAATGAACTGAAAAATAGTTTATAACAAAAAAATTCTAAACAGACATATAGTAAATCACAAATGTTTCTGTTACTCTCAAATTATTTTTAGTTTTTTATATTTCAAACAAAAATTCTATCTGTTTTCAATCTCCTGCATACCATTCACCGCCAGGCCTGTCAATCGAGAATAAGGGGGGGGGGGGGGAGTAATATTTTGAAACTTTAAGGCGAAAGAAAAAATTAGTTTAAAAAAATACGAAATACAACTTTTCATATGGTATCTACATCTCCCCCTCCCCATTCATATTTAGAGAAATCACAACCATAAAAAAAATCACAAATGAATTTACAGCAGTATGACAAATATTGAAGGAGACATTCAAGTTCTAAGTTTCAAAAAACAGTGGGGAAAATGAGATGGAGACATGTCGGAATACCAGAGAAACACTGATTATATGAGAACTAGAGAAGCGAAGAAACAGTATATAGAATACTATTGAAAAGGAAAGGGAAATGTTATACCCTGATATGTAAAATTATATTACAAGAGCTTATAGTGTTTGATGGATTAAAAAAAAAATGCTTTTATATGTGGCTCCAAAAAATCACGAGTGTAAGGTGGTATAGGTCACAGACTTTGAGTTTCATATTTTGGTGAATATTGGTAGTAATATTTTTACTTTTTCTTGCATTCGAACTATGTGTTCATGCTTCTGAATTCTTTGTGTATGAATGGAAGGACATAGAGACTATTTAAAAAGTTAGATTTCGTATTTTTCCTCTATTTATTAGTTTATCAAGTTTTCAATATTTAAACTTTATCTTAATTGAACCATTTTTGTAATTGAAAGTACGTATCTAAGACGTACGTATCCTAAAATGCGACAACGGAGAAAAAAAAAGTTCCAGTGTTCGCGCTAGGACGTGGGATTGGGGTTTCCCGTATTTTCTTTTTTTTTTTCTAAATCCCACTCAATAAAAATCTTTTTGCGCGCTGTTCTCGCTGTTCATCATGAGCGGACGCATATTAAAAAGTAATTATATCTCCACATTTCTCATCTAGGATCTTTCTATTTTTTAGATTTATTTCAGGAAAACAGGCGGTATGAATGAAATGGCTATGATATTTACTACTGCCATATTATTATTATCAGTGAACAGAAGAATATAAAAATGCAGGCAAAAAAGTTCTGTGGGCTCAAAGAACTTTGAAATTTAGAATTTATTTTATGATTCCTAGTGTCTCCGAATCGATTATTTTTAAACCCATCATTTAACCGAAGCAACACAAAAACGCTTTCGTTGCCAGATCGCCATTTTCAGACTCTTTTTTTTTTTTTTTTTTTTTGTGCCATTGATACTTTTAGAGCAATTGATAGCATACAATTTTAGAGCTATTGATAGAAAAAACTGTTTTTTTTTTTTTTTTTTTTTTTTTTTTTTTTTTTTTTTAATAATCTTGCAAGCGACTTTGAACTTCGTTATTTTAATGTTAATTTTTCTTTAAACAAATTATTTGTCAACATCGCTTAAATAATGCGATGCTCCTCTATTCTAGCAAAAGATGAAACGTTCTCTTTCGATTTTAAGCTCATTAAATAAATTTTGTGCAGCATGCACATGCACAAGCACAATGTTAATGAAAATAAATATTTATCTAAAATGTTCAAGCAATAAAATAAACTGGAAAAAAAACAAAACAAAACGCTTAAAATTTTAGTCAACAGCTCATGCAACAGCATAAAGAAGTTAGAGAGAGCAGCACCTTCCCCTATAATGGATACCCCCCCTTCTCCCCCATAACATACCAGATATGTTTATCTTTCTAGTATGAATACTTTGCTCACAGAGCGAGTTTTTAACAGTTAAAGCCACCCCCCCCCCGGAATCACTAAAATTGCTTTTGTGTCATGATTTATTATGACTAGCGATGACTGGTTATAATTCGTGAATCAGTAAATATAAATCCAAAGAATAAAATCGTCATTGAAAGAGAAAGTCTTTTGACCTACATTCCGACGTGCAGTTACTTTCGCTATCTTTCCTCGGCAAGCGTCGGTGGTATAACGGTTAGCATAGCTGCCTTCCAAGCAGTTGACCCGGGTTCGACTCCCGGCCGACGCATACTTTTTCTACTCACTTAAATAAGCTCGCACTAAAGCTTTTAAAATAAAATTTGCCATCTATGTTTCCAAAATAGAAAAAATTTGTTTTTATACTACCCTATTACTTTAAGAACTCTGATTTGTAAATATGCCTGTTGACTATTTGACTCTGTTAGTTAAACATTATAAAAGTTGTAGGGAAACGTTACGATACTTAATAATGCACCTATGTCGTAAATCCCTTAATTGTTTTTATTTGATTTATTTATTTGTTTATTATTTTATATTTTTCATGCAGAACGTTCGCTCACAAAAAAGAAGCATTTATTGTAATGAATGGAGATAATCCCCGACGATTGGTGATGTTTAAACCTTTTTGTCGTTTACAGTACATGTTATTTATGTACTTCTTAATACATTTCTTTTTATTTCTTTATGTAGCTCATTATATCTAGGGTGAAATACAAAATTCTTTTCTGTATGGGTCATTCCACGTCAGTTCACCCGCTCATGTAACCCATGTCCTCGGATTTTGATAAAATTTGGTGTATTTAATATTTTTATGGTGGTAAGTAACCATATGAATTCTTTTGCCCATATGTGATCTGGTTTTTGTTTTACAGGCCGTCAAACTTTTCAATAAATTGCATTTTCTGTCAACCGCTAAGCCTAATCTGCATGTATACGTATCTCTTCAGTAAATTGTGACGGGTGCAGAAATCTTTCAATATTTCCAAAAATTCTCAGATATGTTGCTGAAAGTATGAGGATTTAATAAAAAAATACTTGAAATTTATATAATATAATTTTGTTTGCATAAAACTTGAATAAACTACGACAAGCATTTTTTTTCTTGTGCAAAACATGAGTTTACTTAAGTGGCATTTCACGAAAAGGCGGAGGTCCTATTCAATAATGGAAGCATTCGAAATGAGCCTGAAGGTGTGTTCTATCATTGCAAAGAATAAAATTAGTGGTTTTTTTTCGTTTTCTCGTTGCTGTTGCACAATATACACATTTCAGTATCAAAATTTTTGAAAAAAAGTTCTAGTAATTTTCCTAACCTAAATTTCACTGAAAAGCAAACATACGTTTATTTTTAAGTGTATTTACAGCCCTATTATGCTACTCAAAAATCATCTTAATCCCTTATTAAGCAGAAAGAAAAGTGAGAAATAATTTGTGACTCACAAATTCTGTTGTTAAGTTCAGAAAAATATCAGATGTAGAAAAAAGATATGCAAAACATGAATGTACTTTAGTAGCTTTTTATGAAGAGGCGGAGGTCATATTCAATAATAGAAGCATTCGAAATAAAAGTGTGTTCTATCATTTCAAAGAACAAAATTAGTGACTTTTCGTGTTTTTTTTTTTTTTTTTTTTTTTTTTTTTTTTTTTGCTATTGCACAATAACATTTCAGTACCAACATTCTTGAAAAAAGTTCTAGTCATTTTCCTAACTTAATTTTCAATATTTTTTGTGTAAAAGAAGCATTGTTCATGCTTTTGTAGCATAAAAACGTATTATATTTAGTTTTAATGAATTATAATTGTATTGAATGTGCGAAGAAGAGATAGGATAGCACAATCTTTAAAGTAAAAATAATAATTAAAAATGTGAGTTTCTGAATATTATCGGAATGTTTGTCTTTGAAGTGTTTGTGTGATCCTGTTTTCAGCAAATTTAAGGAATATACTGTTTTATATTTTAACGCTCGACCTTCCTTGCATTTGCGCATGTATCAAGTCTCTTCTTATTTTATCAAAATATGGGTCATAGTGATAAGAGGGATAAAGAATGTGAGCGGGTTTTCTATTTTGGTTTGTTTGTTTTTCACTGGATTCGCTTATCAGGAAGGTTGGTTTGCGCTGATAAATAATAATAGGAGATAATTAAAAAGCTAGAGCCCCGGACAGACATAATTCAATAAAAATAAACTAGAAATTTCAGCATTCAGTTAAGAGCAAATACAGCTTTCGACACTTGCTATTGGAGTTCAAAAGAAAAAAATTGAAAATTTTCAAGTAAGTCACTATGCAGGACTTGAAGCAAGACAATCTTTTACCTAAGAAAGGACTATTATCTTTACTATAACCAAGAAATGGTAAGATGTTAGATGAAATAACTACGTCAAACTGTCCGTAACATAAGATTTTGGAAGATGTTACTATTCTCTTCAAAAGGAGATTGAATATGTACAAAATAAGTATTCCGAATATTTCATGATAACGTAACTTCAACAAGTACTGTCCGACGTCGGAAATGCAAGGAAGGTCGGGCGAAAAAATATCAAACAGTATATTCCTTAAATTTACTGAAAACAGGATCACACAAACACTTTAAAGACAAACAATCCGATAATATTCGGAAACTCATATTTTTCATTGTTATTTTTTCTTCAAAGATTGTGCTATCCTATCTCTTCTTCGCACATTCAATACAATTATAAATCATTAAAACTAAATATAATACGTTTTTATGCTACAAAAGCATGAGCTATGCTTCTTTTACACAAAAAATATTGAAAATTAAGTTAGGAAAATGACTAGAACTTTTTTCAAAAATGTTGGTACTGAAATGTGTATATTGTGCAATAGCAAAAAAAAAAACCCGAAAAAAGCCACTAATTTTGTTCTTTGCAATGATAGAACACACCTTTAGGTTTATTTGGAATGCTTCTATTATTGAATATGACCTCCGCCTCTTCATAAAAAACTACTAAAGTAAATTCATGTTTTGCACATCTTTTTTCTACATTTGATATTTGCTGAACTTAACAACTGAATTTGGGAGTCATAAATTATTTCTCACTTTTCTTTCTGCTTAATAAGGGATTAAGATGATTTTAAAGTAGCATAATAGGGCTGTAAATACACTTAAAAATAAAGGTATGTTTGCTTTTCAGTGAAATTTAGGTTAGGAAAATTACTAGCACTTTTTTTCAAAAATTTTGATACTGAAATGTGTATATTGTGCAACAGCAACGAGAAAACGAAAAAAACCACTAATTTTATTCTTTGCAATGATAGAACACACCTTCAGGCTCATTTCGAATGCTTCCATTATTGAATAGGACCTCCACCTTTTCGTGAAATGCCACTTAAGTAAACTCATGTTTTGCACAAGAAAAAAAATGCTTGTCGTAGTTTATTCAAATTTCATTCAAACAAAATTATATTATATAAATTTCAAGTATTTTTTTATTAAATCCTCATACTTTCAGCAACATATCTGAGAATTTTTGGAAATATTGAAAGATTTCTGCACCCGTCACAATTTACTGAAGAAATACGTATACATGCAGATTAGGCTTAGCGGTTGACAGAAAATGCAATTTTTTGAAAAGTTTGACGACCTGTAAAACAAAAACCAGATCACATATGGGCAAAAGAATTCATATGGTTACTTACCACCATAAAAATATTAAATGCACCAAATTTTATCAAAATCCGAGGACATGGGTTACAAAATCCCGTTTTCCTGGGTGATTTGACATGGATTGACCCGTATATGATGTGATAAGAAAATTAAAATGCAAGCTTATCCGAATTTACATGAAATTAAATAGCATTTTTTGATCAACTGTTTAGAATACAAAAGCGCTTTTTTTTACAATACTAATTATTACTATAACTTATTATTTTAAATAAAGCTTCATCATTGGGGAAACAAATGAATGCTACCGAAAAATTATAATTCCAGCTGCTTTTATAAAATCAAATTAAATTTGAAACCAACTTCAAGTTTATGTATTGGATAGCATTTGGGTATTTGCTTTTTGCATTCAATTAGTATTTTTTTAATAATGAGAGGAAAGTAATTTACTGTCATCCTGTAGAATATTTACACCATCTTTCAATTACTTTTCGTTTTTAAATGGTAAAAGAGAAAGCATCGTTTTTTAACGAAACACACTTATGAAACCCTTAAAGCAATTGAAGGGACAAGTGGCTAAAGGTGATATATGACATTTGAATTTCACCGATTTACACAAATTCAAATTACGAGTAGTGTGTGTTCATGTTCAATTGTGTTAACTCACAAACACACTTGAAGGGACAAGTGAACAAAGGCAATATGTGACAATTTTTTAAATTTCTAGAAAAAGCTTTCAAAAAAAAATTATTACCTTTTCTCCTTTATCCATGGTAGAAAGTATGTTTTTCCAAAATTGTCACATATCACCTTTATCCACTTGCCCCTTCAATTGCGACAAATAACACATTTGAAGTTGTTTTCCCGGCGGCAATAGTATCAGTACAAAGAAACTGCATTCGGGGAACTGCTTGAGTGTCAATAGGTCAGTGCTTAATTTTCTCCTCTCACGACGTAGATTTAAAAGAGCAATTCCACGGTAACAGACGTATCAGTTTTTCTGTCACAAAACAGCTTATTTAGACTAGGAATATGTCAAATTATTGTTTTATTTCATGAACTAAATGAAGAACACTGTCTTTACTAACATATAATGCAGTCAAATTTTGAAAAAATAACCCATTTATGCCCAAGTTTTTTTTTACAATTTTCTTCCATTTTTATCCGTTTAAAACTCTTACTTGTAATGGTTTACATACATTTTAGGCTTAAAATAGTTCGCCGTTGCCATATTTATTAAGTTATTTAATGTCCTATTTATGGGATATTTTGCAGATATGTGAGCAAAATACGACCTTACTTGACTTTACTTTCGCAAAGTAACATTACAGAAGGCATCTCTGATCAATTTTAAGCAAATCATTTTAAAATAGTTTGATTTTATGAAAAATAAGTTCGCAAAAAAAACTTACTTTCTACTGCTACCCATGCTGGATCGTTGCTTGACTGATTTGTCTGAAAATAGCTGTCAATAAATAAATTCTGATGTCCGAATAGTGGCTCTAACTGGTTTTCTCAAGAAGAAGGACTATTTAACTTGTGAAAAACAGATTTAGTAAAATGATATACCCATTACAGGTTTTTGTATGCAGTAACTAACAAGCATCCCGTTTTTAGGCTACTGGGCATAAATGGATTAAAGAGAAAATGTTGAAATAGAACAGCATTTGCTCCGTAACGGACGTATCTGGTAAGATACGTTCGTAATGGAAACAGAATACCATCAAATTAATACTGTTTCTAGAAATCTTCAAAATTTAATCCTATATTACCTGGCATGAAGTTTTTACAGAAAATTTTTTGCTCAAAAAAGAATAAAGTTAAATAAGAATTTTTTTTCCCTCAAGACCCTCGCTGTTAATCCGCTCGCTGATAATCGAGAGTTTACTCTACTTATATACAACATCTTATACATATGAACGCGTGTGTGCTTGAAAAAGAGCAGCAAGTTAGATAGAAAAGGTAACAAGTTTTTAACACTTTAATGTGAACTAACTTAAAGAAGCTGGGTTCATAAATGAGCTGCATAAAGTTTGTATGAAGATAACAGCTTAAAAGATTATTTCAAAGTTTTGTGGAAACAACACATTTATTACTAAGTGTTTCTCAAGAAAGAAAAACAAGAAGCCCCTATTATTAAATAAATAACCCTCCTCATATTCTCCGCAAAAGAATAAAGCACTTCTTGTAAATCCAGTTTTTCCATTTAACTCCAGTTTAATCCGACCGTTATTTAGGCAGAAAGTCATCAAAAAGTGCAGAGGCAGCTTCCGCTCCTTATAGGACGCAAAATAATTCTTGGGGTAAGAAAC
>JAXGGA010013675.1:0-34470 GCA_038373865.1 Uloborus plumipes
CGTCTAAACGTCATTTTGGGCATTTAAGTTGTACATTTTTGAAAAATGTTATGACTATTGTTAGCTCTAAGGATTGAAATTTACTGACATTTCTACACTTTTTGCCGTCAGTTAAATAATTCAGCATTGAGATGCCTTTTCCAATTTCAACATTTTCATTATTTGACTTTCATTTATACAGGTCATTAATTCAGTAGATTTCAAATTGTATGCTTGAAAATGCCAAAAGCAGAAATAAAATGCTGCTACATTTTAACACACTGTTAAAACTGCAGGTTGCATGTGGTACTTTTTAGGGGGAAACGCTTGTAGCAGAAATGGTGGGGGATACCATTTCGGCTAACTAAAGCACCCCTGTGGCTCTCGTTGCCAAAAATATCCCCTTTAAAGGGTGCTACAGGGGCAAGTGCGGATTCAGGAGTTGGTCAAAAAGTCAGCTGACTCCCCTGTGATAAGAACATAAGTGTAGCATCGGGGAGCACAGGGGGGCACGTGCCCCCCCCCCCCCCAACTTGATTTGAAAATTTAGAACCTGAGGTTTTGTAAAATCGAAACGAAATCATAATCAGAGTCTCATTTACCGTTTTTTTTTCATTAATTTTATTTAACTATTATACCCCCATGTTTGAGGGGGGGGGAGGAAATATAGGCCCATTGTTAAAATTTTCAATGTTTGACTCTTTATTTTTGCCGAAACAGGGACGAAAATCTTGAAAAAGATTGTTTCAGTTTTCGTTACTGGTTATCCACTAACGTAGCCAGAATTACCGTCTGAAGGGAATTTTTTTAGTTAAAACAATTCTTTAGGATTGCCAATAATGTTAAATGAAAGGCCTCTAAAGGGTGTCCCCCCCCCCCGTGCGCCATATTTTATCCTGCCTTTCTCCCTCCATGATTAGTGTACTACTAAAATAATAATTCGGAGAAGTGTCCCTAGCAGCATCATCTCATCGGCCGATGATCGGCCATTCATCGAAACCCGATGAAATTCTCATCGGCCGATGATCCAATATGTCTCATCGGCCGAGCAGAATCCGAGCAGCAAAATCCGATGAGAATACGATGAGATTTGGAGCAATTTACGAGCAGAACAGTCCCGTGCCGAGGAATTTCATCGGGAAACTTGATCGGAAGGATATCGTTTTCCGATGGAATATAGCTCATCTCATTTTCATCGGGAAAGTTGATCAGAAGGATATCGCTTTCCGATGAAAAGTAGCTCATCGAAAACCGTGCTCGGATACTGATCGGAACGATGTCATCGTGCGTTACAGGATCAGTTTACGAGGAGTTTGTTGATCGGCCGAGCAAAATCCGATGAGTTGATGCTACTTGGGGTGGAATCATAAATCATGCTATTTTGTATAAGGCAATGAGAAGCAAAGGAAAAATTCAAGTTTTGAGGAAACACATTAAGAGATCAGACCTTAGGTAGGCTTTCACTGGAAAAAAGGTTTCTGAGTCGTGCTATAGATTAGCATTTACCAGGACTGCTAGTATCATCTCTATCCCCAAAAGAGATCAGAGTTTCTCCTACCATTTACTTCCTACTCCTACTATTGACTTTACTATTCCATATATTTAATTTTGGCAGTTACGAGTACATCCCATTGCTTCTGACTGCCTCATATGAAACTTTTTCAGGCATAAATTTTATAATTATATGTCACTGCTTATCTATGTATATAAAAGAAAGTCGTGTTAGTTACACTATTTATAACTCAAGAACGGCTGTACCGATATGGCTAAAAATTGGTGGGTAGGTAGCTTAGAGCCAGGAGACGGACATAGGCTAGAAATTATGTGTGTCAGTTACATAAATAGAAAAACTGTCTTATTGACTAAACCTTTTTACTAAGCCTTTTTTGACACCTCCATGACTGAGCGACATAAAGCACACGTTCTGGCAGCTTCCGGTGCGCAGTAAACAGGTTGTAAGTTAGCGGTGCGTTGAGTGTTATTTGACTTTTTTGTTAAATCTATATATATAAAAGAAAGTCGTGTTAGTTACACTACTTATAACTCAAGAACGGCTGTACCGATATGGCTAAAAATTGGTGGGTAGGTAGCTTAGAGCCAGGAGACGGACATAGACTATAATTTATGTGTGTCAGTTACATAAATAGAAAAACTGTCTTATTGACTAAGCCTTTTTACTACGCCTTTTTTGACACCTCCATGGCTGAGCGACATAAAGCACACGTTCTGGCAGCTTCCGGGGCGCAGCAAACAGGTTGTAAGTTAGCGGTGCGTTAAGTGTTATTTGACTTTTTTGTGAAATCTATATATATAAAAGGAAGTCGTGTTAGTTACACTATTTATAACTCAAGAACGGCTGTACCGATATAGCTAAAAATTGGTGGGTAGGTAGCTTAGAGCCAGGAGACGGACATAGGCTATAATTTATGTGTGTCAGTTACATAAATAGAAAAACTGTCTTATTGACTAAGCCTTTTTTGACCCCTCCATGGCTGAGCGACATAAAGCATACGTTTTGGCAGCTTCCGGTGGGCAGTAATTAGGTTGTAAGTTAGCGGTGCGTTGAGTGTTATTTGACATTTTGTGAAATCTATATATATAAAAGAAAGTCGTGTTAGTTACACTACTTATAACTCAAGAACGGCTGTACCGATATAGCTAAAAATTGGTGGTTAGGTAGCTTAGAGCCAGGAGACGGACATAGGCTATGATTTATGTGTGTCAGTTACATAAATAGAAAAACTGTCTTATTGACTAAGCCTTTTTACTAAGCCTTTTTTGACACCTCCATGGCTGAGCGACATAAAGCACACGTTCTGGCAGGTTCCGGAACGCAGTAAACAGGTTGTAAGTTAGCGGTGCGTTGAGTGTTAGACTTTTTTGTGAAGTAAATTATTCACAAACGCGTTACTTCCCTTGAAATTTATATTTGATAAGCTGTCAGAAACGATTGCTCATCCCTAGGATCCCAATGATCGCAACCGATATGCCGTTTGAATTTAAAAGACTTCAATTTGTCTTGCATTTGTCATGACCTTTAACAAATTACAAGGCCAATCCTTAAAAGTTTGTGGTTTGAATCTAGAACATCACTGTTTTTCCCATGGTCAATTATATGTGGTCGGAAGACCATCCGCGTTGTATGTTTTTGCGCCTGATAATAAAACAAAAAATGTTGTGCATCACAAGGTACTTTAGTGAAGAGCAACCTATGAACTAAAATACAGAAACAATAATGAATGATTAATTTTTTTTGTATTTTCTAATAATAAAAAACTTAATAAATTCAAAAATTTTCTTATTTATTGCCTTTAAGGCGGAACAAAGTTCGCCGGGTCAGCTAGTATCTATATATATAAAAGAAAGTCGTGTTAGTTACACTATTTATAACTCAAGAACGGCTGTACCGATACGGCTAAAAATTGGTGGGTAGGTAGCTTCGAGCCAGGAGACGGACATAGGCTATAATTAAAATGTGTCAGTTACATAAATAGAAAAACTGTCTTATTGACTAAGCCTTTTTTGACACCTCCATGGCTGAGCGACATAAAGCACACGTTCTGGCAGCTTCCAGTGCGCAGCAAACAGGTTGTAAGTTAGCGGTGCGTTGACTGTTATTTGACTTTTTTGTGAAATCTATATATATAAAAGAAAGTCGTGTTAGTTACACTACTTATAACTCAAGAACGGCTGTACCGATATGGCTAAAAATTGGTGGGTAGGTAGCTTAGAGCCAGGAGACGGACATAGGCTATATTTCATGTGTGTCAGTTACATAAATAGAAAAACTGTCTTATTGACTAAGCCTTTTTACTACACCTTTTTTGACACCTCCATGGCCGACCGACATAAAGCACACATTCTGGCAGCTTCCGGTGCGCAGCAAACAGGTTGTAAGTTAGCGGTGCGTTGACTGTTATTTGACTTTTTTGTGAAATCTATATATATAAAAGAAAGTCGTGTTAGTTACACTACTTATAACTCAAGAACGGCTGTACCGATATGGCTAAAAATTGGTGGGTAGGTAGCTTAGAGCCAGGAGACGGACATAGGCTATATTTTATGTGTGTCAGTTACATAAATAGAAAAACTGTCTTATTGACTAAGCCTTTTTACTACACCTTTTTTGACACCTCCATGGCTGAGCGACATAAAGCACACGTTCTGGCAGCTTCCGGTGCGCAGCAAACAGGTTGTAAGTTAGCGGTGCGTTGAGTGCTATTTGACTTTTTGTGAAATCTTCTATATATATAAAAGAAAGTCGTGTTAGTTACACTATTTATAACTCAAGAACGGCTGTACCGATATGGCTAAAAATTGGTGGGTAGGTAGCTTAGAGCCAGGAGACGGACATAGGCTATAATTAAAATGTGTCAGTTACATAAATAGAAAAACTGTCTTATTGACTAAGCCTTTTTACTAAGCCTTTTTTTGACACCTCCATGGCTGAGCGACATAAAACACACGTTCTGAAAGCTTCCGGTGCGCAGCAAACAGGTTGTAAGTTAGCGGTGCGTTGAGTGTTATTTGACTTTTTTGTGAAGTAAATTATAAACAAACGCGTTATTTCCTTTAAATCTACAGTGGACAAATAAAATTGATTTTTTTCAATTACTAATTTGTATGTCTAAAACTTTGTGTGCTTGTATTATTGTATATTTACGACATCTAAAAGCATAAAAAACACAAATTAGTGCAAAAACAATGAATACTTTTTTTCAAATTTCAAATTTAAATACTTTTTTAACAAAATTTCAAAATGTTCCAGGCGTCGCAATTTTTTTTCAAACTTTGAATTTCCACTTAATTTTCAATCATTAGGCATGATGGCACAAAACAATGCATTATATACAATGTTTTATGAGATAGTTTATAAAAGATGGCTGAAAATAAAAAATTTCAGTTGAAAAAATCACATAAATTTTCATTTTCAGCCATCTTTTATAAACTATCTCATAAAACATTGTAGTTAAACATTTTAGTTTTTTAATATAACTAGCTGACCCGGCGAACTCTGTTCCGCCTTAAAGGCAATAAATAAGCAAATTTTTGAATTTATTAAGTTTTTTTTTTATTAGAAAAAAAAAAAAAATTAAGTACCTGCATTAATCATTCATTATTGTTTCTGTATTTACAACCTATTTTACTTCGCTCCAGAAGCTGTCAGAAAATGTGCTTTATGTCGCTCGGCGACAGAGGCTCAAAAAACACGTAGCTAAAAAGATACTTTTTTCGGACTGTTTATCAACCGACTGCTCAATCCATAAATCCATCCAAACAAACTTTTGTATATATAATAGTAGTAAGAAGAACAACCTCTTTAACTGCAGTCCAGGAGCTATCCCATCAAGCGCTTTCCACCTCTCAGCCGAAGAGGCGTAAAAACTCTTGACAATCGTTTCTGAGAGCTTATCACATATAAATTTCAAGGGAAGTAACACGTTTGTTTATAATTTACTTCACAAAAAAGTCAAATAACACTCAACGCACTGCTAAGCTACAACCTATTTACAGCGCTCCGGAAGCTGCCAGAACGTGTGCTTTATGTCGCTCAACCATGAGGTGTTTAAAAAAGGCTTAGTAAAAAGGCTTAGTGAATGAGACATTTTTTCTATTTATGTAACTGACACACATAAATTATAGCCTATGTCCGTCTCCTGGCTCTAAGCTACCTACCCACTAATTTTTAGCCATATCGGTGCAGCCGTTCTTGAGTTATAAATAGTGTAACTAACACGATTTTCATTTATATACACTGCTCGACATTGAAAATGCAACACCAAGAAGGAGTGGTCAGAAATTGTTGAAATTTGGTAAGAAGACAGAGACAGCATGGAACAATAAGTGATATTTATTTCAAAATAAATAAGCAAAATTTAGAGCGAGGACGGCGTCGGCTCAGTAAGAAGTAGGACCACCGCGGACAGCGATGCACGAAGAAACGCGTCTAGGCATGGAGTCAATAAGCCTGCGGATGGTGTCCTGAGGGATGGCACTCCATTCCCTTTCAACCATTTGCCACAGTTCGTCCTCTGAGCGAGGCAGTGACAGGTTCTGCAAACGGCGTCCAATCACGTCCCACACATGTTCGATTAGTGACAAGTCAGGAGAGTATGGTGGCCAGGAAAGCATCTGTACATCTCATAGAGCATGTTGGCTGATTCGAGCACTGTGAGGCCGGGCGTTATCCTGTTGAAAAATTGCATTTGGCAGACCCTGAAGGTAGGGGGTTGCCACCGGCCGCAGTATATTATCTACATATCGTTGGGCCGTCATAGTGTCCCGAATACGAACTAGAGGTGATACGGAATTGTATGCAATAGCGCCCCAAACCATTATTCCACGTTGTCGCGCTGTGGGGCGTTCCACAGTTACTGCCGGATTCGATCTTTCTCCACGTCGACGCCACACACGTATGCGATGCATATCGCTGGACAAACAGAAGCGGGATTCATCTGAGAAAACTACGGTTTGCCATTCTGCCATCCACGTCGCTCTGATCCGGCACCATTCCAAACGTTGGAGTATGTGCTGTGAGGTCAATGGCAGTCTTCTTAGCGGGCGCCGTGATTGCAGACCACGTGCAATCAATCGACGGGAAATGGTTCTGGTCGACACAGGAACATCCAGGGTACCTTGCACGTGCTGCAGAATCGACGTACAAGTGACTTGCGGGTCCGCCACAGCTTGTCGGTGAATCCGTCGATCCAAGCGGCTGCACCTGCACATTTGACGTATGGAGCAACCTCCCTTTCTCAGTCCGATCACCATACCGCTTGTAAAGTCGTCTATATGCTGGAAGTGTCTTCGTTGAGGACGGCGTGGCATTTCCTCCTATCACACGTATCCTTCGAGACAAAAACCAAATTTCTTCGATAATTAGTCTGGCAGAAAAGCCAACATGAACATAGCCCACTTTTCAACTTCATTCTCTTATATCATACTTCACGTGCGTCGGAGAGCTGCGCATTTCATATCATTTGCATAACTCAGTGACGTGCGTCTACGGTAAAATTTGCATGAATTTCTGACCACTCCTTCTTGGTGTTGCATTTTCAATGTCGAGCAGTGTATATACTAGCTGACCCGGCGAACTCTGTTCCGCCTTAAAGGCAATAAATAAGAAAAATTTTGAATTTATTAAGTTTTTTATTATTAGAAAACACAAAAAAAAAAATTAAGTACCTACATTAATCATTCATTATTGTTTCTGTATTTTAGTACATAGGTTGCTCTTCACTAAAGTACCTTGTGATGCACAACATTTTTTTTTTTATTATCAGGCCCAAAAAGAAACAACGCAGATGGTCTTCTGACCCGTAAACATGCCACATATAATTGACCATAGGAAAAACAGTGATTTTCTAGATTCAAACCACAAACTTTTAAGGATTGGCCTTGTGATTTGTTAAAGGTCATGACAAATGCAAGACGGATCGGAAATTGAAGTCTTTTAATTTCAAACGGCATATCGGTTGGGATCATCGGGATCTTAGGAATGAGCAATCGTTTCTGACAGCTTATCACATATAAATTTCAAAGGAAGTAACGCGTTTGTTTATAATTTTTTTCACGAAAAAGTCAAATAACACTCAACGCACCGCTAACTTACAACCTGTTTACTGCTTTCCGGAACCTGCCAGAACGTGTGCTTTATGTCTCTCAGCCATGGAGGTGTCCAAAAAAGGCTTAGTAAAAAGGCTTAGTCAATAAGACAGTTTTTCTATTTATGTAACTGACACATTTTAATTATAGCCTATGTCCGTCTCCTGGCTCTAAGCTACCTACCCACCAATTTTTAGCCATATCGGTACAGCCGTTCTTGAGTTATAAATAGTGTAACTAACACGACTTTCTTTTATATATATATAAGATAAGATAAGATAGAATAGTAGTAAGAAGAACAACCTCTTTAACTGCAGTGCAGGAGCTATCCCATCAAGCCCTTTCTACCTCTCAGCCTCAGAGGCGTAAAAACTCTTAACTGACAATCGTTTCTGACAGCTTATCACATATAATTTTAAGGCTACAGTGGACAAATAAAATTGATTTTTTCAATTATTGATTTATATGTCTAAAACTTTGTGTGCTTGTATTATTGCATATTTACTACATCTAAAAGCATAAAAAACACAAATTAGTGCAAAAACAATGAATACTTTTTTTTCAAATTTCAAATTTAAATATTTTTTTAACAAAATTTCAAAATGTTCCAGGCGTCGCAATTTTTTTTCAAACTTTGAATTTCCACTTAATTTTCAATCATTAGGCATGATTGCATAAAACAATGCATCACATGCAATGTTTTATGCGATAGTTTATAAAAGATGGCTGAAAATGAAAATTTATGTGATTTTTTCAACTGAAAATTTTTATTTTCAGCCATCTTTTATAAACTATCTCATAAAACATTGTATATAATGCATTGTTTTGTGCCATCATGCCTAATGATTGAAAATTAAGTGGAAATTCAAAGTTTGAAAAAAAATTGCGACGCCTGGAACATTTTGAAATTTTGTTAAAAAAGTATTTAAATTTGAAATTTGAAAAAAAGTATTCATTGTTTTTGCACTAATTTGTGTTTTTTATGCTTTTAGATGTAGTAAATATGCAATAATACAAGCACACAAAGTTTTAGACATATAAATCAATAATTGAAAAAATCAATTTTATTTGTCCACTGTAGCCTTAAAATTATATGTGATAAGCTGTCAGAAACGATTGTCAGTTAAGAGTTTTTACGCCTCTGAGGCTGAGAGGTAGAAAGGGCTTGATGGGATAGCTCCTGCACTGCAGTTAAAGAGGTTGTTCTTCTTACTACTATTCTATCTTATCTTTATATATATATAAAAGAAAGTCGTGTTAGTTACACTATTTATAACTCAAGAACGGCTGTACCGATATGGCTAAAAATTGGTGGGTAGGTAGCTTAGAGCCAGGAGACGGACATAGGCTATAATTAAAATGTGTCAGTTACATAAATAGAAAAACTGTCTTATTGACTAAGCCTTTTTACTAAGCCTTTTTTGACACCTCCATGGCTGATTTTTCAAAACGTCATAACTCGGTCAATTTTTGTGGTAGAGGAGTGATTTTTTTTTAGTTTTAAACGTTACAGTGTCAAGAATGTTTTACTAAATATGAGTGATTGGACTGGGGGGCTGTATAAAAATTTAAATTTCGTAACTCTTTCAAAATTTGATTTTTTGAAAAACATTGAATAGACCCAAAATTCCTTTCATAATTTGGAGATTTTTTCCTAAATAAACTATATGCGTATCTCTAACGGTTTAGAAATTAGCTATTGGTCCACGATTGGAGTGGACACCCTGTATATAGATTTCACAAAAAAGTCAAATAACAGTCAACGCACCGCTAACTTACAACCTGTTTGCTGCGCACTGGAAGCTGCCAGAACGTGTGCTTTATGTCGCTCAGCCATGGAGGTGTCAAAAAAGGCTTAGTCAATAAGACAGTTTTTCTATTTATGTAACTGACACATTTTAATTATAGCCTATGTCCGTCTCCTGGCTCGAAGCTACCTACCCACCAATTTTTAGCCATATCGGTACAGCCGTTCTTGAGTTATAAATAGTGTAACTAACACGACTTTCTTTTATATATATAGATATTTCACAAAAAAGTCAAATAACACTCAACGCACCGCTAACTTACAACCTGTTTGCTGCGCACCGGAAGCTGCCAGAACGTGTGCTTTATGTCGCTCAGCCATGGAGGTGTCAAAAAAGGTGTAGTAAAAAGGCTTAGTCAATAAGACAGTTTTTCTATTTATGTAACTGACACACATAAATTATAGTCTATGTCCGTCTCCTGGCTCTAAGCTACCTACCCACCAATTTTTAGCCATATCGGTACAGCCGTTCTTGAGTTATAAGTAGTGTAACTAACACGACTTTCTTTTATATATATAGATAAGTTTAACTAGAAAGTACTTTTTTCACAAAATCTGGCTCATTGTAAGAGAGAGAAAGATAAAAGACGATCTCTTTATCTTGTGTAGTGCAGTGAAAAGTCAATTTTTGTAATAAAAGATGGATTTTAGCACAGAATTAATTTTTATTTTCCCAAATCAAAAATTTCAACTTTTAAGCGCTTTTTTCGAACATTTGTCAGTCATAACACATCAAAGAGAAATTAAATGCTAAATGCACATGCTAATGACTAAAATTCTCTCATAGTGCATAATAAATAAAATACATCATTTTTTCATGTTTTAAAACTATTTTACGTTACGTAGTTTATGTAATACTTAACTACATTGTTAAGAACGTGTTTGTACTTAAAAGCTACGATAAACTTAAGAATACTAATGATTTTGCTTATGATCGTCTTCAATACATTCGCTTTTTTTTTTTTTTTTTTTTTTGAACTTACCTTTGTGAATTCTTTCAACCTTTGTCATTGTAATATAACTTATTCCTGATTGAGCAAAGATATTTGTTTTAACCATTTTTTTTTTGTTTTAATTTTGTTTCTTTTTTCCCCTCTTTTTCCTTGTGTTCCCTTTTTTATTAATATAATTTTCATTTATTTCGTTGTTTGCTATTTTTTGCTACAGTTGTGTTTTCATAATTTTAATGAGTGCGTTTTAAATGACTATTTTTTGCTTACCTTTATACTCTTTTTTTTTTGCAAAGAGTGATCTATTTCTTCCTATATTAGATATCAAGTTGGGTCACTAGGGTCAAAGGCAGTGTTCTTAATTGCTATTGCAAGTTTTACCCCTGAAAATAACTTAGTTAAATATGCAACATTTCAGCAATTTCTCAGATTTAATATTTGTAATCCCCTTCCTCTTTTCTCTCGCTCTTATTCCTTGTTGATTAATGTCTATGTCAGCGATTTTTGGAAGCACAAGCCATTTTTATTTCGATCGAGTGTAAAATTTTTAAAAAGTTTTTGTTTGCCTCGTTTTTCTCACATATTTTTAATCTCAACTACTTCATATAAGGCCTCAAAATGCAGAATTTTAAGCCTATTTTTCAAAAAATTTCCCGGGGGGGACCCCCCCCCCCCAAAATTAAGGATAAACAACAGTCTACACCCTACTTAAAAAAGGTCATTGCATCGCTTTTCTAATATCCATGCCACTACAAGGTCAACCCATAGAAGAACAAGAAAATACAGCGAGAGCATTAAAGAACGAAAAAAAAAAAAAAAACACGGTGGACTTAATCAGGGAAAAAGACACACAAAATGAAAAGAGTCCTGTTCTGTTGCCGAAAATGTAGTCGGGGCTAAGGGCAGTATACTTGTAATTGCTCAGCGCTCCGTTAACTCCAGGCCCGCCATTCTGTTTTCTATTAGGGGGGATGTGTCAAAGGGTGCAAAAACAATGTAATTTCATCGGAAAACAACAAAAACCACGCCTACTTGTATGTAAATACATTGATATCTCAACCCCTGACCCCCCCCCCCCCCAAATGACGGACCTGGTTAAATCTAAATCTGACCCTGGTAGAAACTAGCAGCTGAGGGGAAAAAAAGAAAAAAGAAGAAATTGTATGTACAATTCATCGGAATAGTAAGAGCGAATATTTCTCTTACGAAAAATCTAAGTGAAAAATCTAGGGGGAGGGGAGGGGGTCAAAAGCTCCACCAGCACTTCTGAAAATTTTGACCTGTGCCCCCCCAAAACTTTTGGTCACGCTACGCCTATGGATAAGAAACAAATTTTCTCAGTTGCGCAGCCATTATCAATCTTGCATTCAATGGAGTAAATATTTTTTACGTGTATTATGAGTAAAAAATGAAAATATTATTAATATTATTTGTTTGGCGAATTTTATAATTCCAATATTCATTGCATGTAGATAATTTATAAATTGCGTATTTATAGTTTTCCTGTTGGTGAATATTCATTAAAATAAATACGTAGTTAATTTAACAGAGTATTATAAAAATATTTCTTGGCTGTGCAATAATACACTCAGGCACATTGAAAATAGCGACCCAAGAAGAAATCGTCGGATTGATCAGCGACTGCGTCTACAGTGGTGCAAAGCCAGATCAATGTGGAATGTCACCAGATTGGCAAAAAGTTGTGTTTAGTGATGAGTCTCGGTTTGTTTTAGGGACTGATGATAACCGTGTACGGGTGTGGAGGCACCCAGGTGAGCGGTACAATTCCTCCCACATTGTTCTACGTCACACTGCCCGCATAGCTGGTGTAATGGTCTGGGGGGCCATATCCTACACTAGGTGGCCAAAAGTATCCGGACACTTTCAAAAATTCACATTTTTACATATAGCTCGAGAAATAAGTGATCAATTGTTCTTTAACTTTAGTCATACAAAATATAGGCTTCACCGAACATTTCCAAGTTGAAATTAAATTACCCTTGCATTTGGGGGACGACAATAAGGGGGTTGAAAGAAAAACCGCTTTTTGACCATAACTCTTTGAAAATAGCTCGGAATAAGCTATCAATTTCAGTAATTAATTAGCATACTATGTATAATTACTGTACAAATTTTTATGAACGTACCACTCTTACTTCTGAAGATATGAAACATTTTTGAAAAAACGGCAATTTTATTTGAAGGGTTTTTGCTCATAACACGCAGAGTTTTTGATCAAACCTTATCACAACTTCAGGAAAGATGACAAAATACAAGAGAAAGAACATACTAAAGCGGTAAATAAAAATATTAAAAATTCGATGAGATATGAACGTTAAAAGGAAATAATTTTTCACGGCGCATGCGCGAACGACAGAAATTTATAACTACAAAAATATTGTAGCCTGATTTATACTGCATCTTATAAAAAAAGTTCCAGTTGAATATCATGAAAAATGAAAAAGATATCAGCGATCTAGTGAGCTGTATTTCATTCATTCGCAGACAATACATAAATAGTGAGGGTCTGTCCACAAAGAGCTATTTTTAAATTAAAGGTTATTGCGTCGTCTTTCAAAACCAACGTTTCAGAGGGTGTCCGGATACTTTTGGAAACGTACGTATAAGGTCTTTTTGGCCGAACAGACGAAATGTGACTTCTATGCCGAATATAAATTTTCAAACTGTATACAATTTAACATTGAAAAAAAATGATCGATTGTCACCACACTATTTGTGGACAACCCCTCACTATTTATGTATTGTCTGCGAATGAATGAAATACAGCTCACTAGATCGCTGATATCTTTTTCATTTTTCATGATATTCAACTGGAACTTTTTTTATAAGATGCAGTATAAATCAGGCTACAATATTTTTGTAGTTATAAATTTCTGTCGTTCGCGCATGCGCCGTGAAAAATTATTTCCTTTTAACGTTCATATCTCATCGAATTTTTAATATTTTTATTTACCGCTTTAGTATGTTCTTTCTCTTGTATTTTGTCATCTTTCCTGAAGTTGTGATAAGGTTTGATCAAAAACTCTGCGTGTTATGAGCAAAAACCCTTCAAATAAAATTGCCGTTTTTTCAAAAATGTTTCATATCTTCAGAAGTAAGAGTGGTACGTTCATAAAAATTTGTACAGTAATTATACATAGTATGCTAATTAATCACTGAAATTGATAGCTTATTCCGAGCTATTTTCGAAGAGTTATGGTCAAAAAGTGGTTTTTCTTTCAACCCCCTTATTGTCGTCCCCCAAATGCAAGGGTAATTTAATTTCAACTTGGAAATGTTCGGTGAAGCCTATATTTTGTATGACTAAAGTTAAAGAACAATTGATCACTTATTTCTCGAGCTATATGTAAGAATGTAAATTTTTGAAAGTGTCCGGATACTTTTGGCCACCTAGTGTATGATAACCGGTCCAATCTAATTGTGATGAGTGGAAACTAAAGCTGCCCACGCTACGTTGATGATTTTCTTCGACCCCATGTAGGACCTTTCCTAAATGGTCTCCCAGGGGCAATTTTCCAGCAAGATAATGCTCGTCCGCATACAGCAAGAGTTGCTCAAGACTTCCTACGTCATTTTTAGACTCTTCCATAGCCGGCCCGCTCCCCGACTTATCCCCTACAGAGCATGTGTGGGATCAGCTAAAACGTCAGATGCCATCGTGTCACTCTGTGCCTGATTTGGAGTTGGCTGTTACAAATTTGTATGCCCATCTGCCTCATGACAACATCAGGCGTCTAATCAACTCAATGCCGGACCGTGTGGAGGCATGTATTGCAGCTAGAGGTGGTCCAACGCGCTATTGAAGTTGCTCTGTATTTGTGTCCTTGCACACCCTGTATTCGTTCAATTGTCTTGATTTTAAGATCAAGTGAATCTCTCATCTGTATCATTATGTGTATTAAATTTCATTTCAATCCGATGCTTTCTTCTTGGGTCGCTATTTTCAATGTGTTTGAGTGTATATAATATTTCGAAGAAGGTTGAAATTTTACATGTTTCGTTTTCCTACCACTTAACTCATTCATTAATAAGGAATATAATACTGACTACTGAAGCTTGACCCCCTCCCCTTTTAAAAAATTTGTGGATCTAAACCTACACGGGGAGCAAAAGGGGCATCCTTAAGGGGATACCGTTGATGCTACAAGAGTTTCCCACTAAAATGCTTCATATACAACTCAGTTTTAACCGTGTATATTGTCATTGTGTGTATAGAGAATAATGAAGTGACCATAATGTATCTGAATTCTTTTTTTTTCTTACATTTTGCTTTAATCTGCTTTTATATAAGTTGTGTTAATGAAAAGCATTAGTCATGTTATCATCAACAGATACAATGATCATCAATACCAATAAAAAAAGAAGAAGAAATAAACGCTAAAAATAATTCTTATATTTTAAGGTAATAAATTTCTAGTTTCTGCTGGTCATGCAGAAAGACAAGAGTTTGGTATTTTAAACTAACAAAGCGGCTAGGAGACTGAATAGAGTTTTCTCATGATTTTCCGCGTTACTTAAACCAAGGCAAGGGGTGCTCTTTCCCCACAAAAAAATTCACATAAATCCCCGATCCAACCCACCCCACAGTAGAGCGGCTTCCTTATAAGAATTTTATATGATAATAAATATGTTTAAAATGTTATCAAGTTCAAACTAAATTTTTAGAGAAATCGTCTTCCTGCAAACATTATCCCCATCCTCTCATCCGAAATCACAAAATTTAAGAAGAAAACGATTTTTATGAAGGGGAGCCATGTTGGGAGGTCGCTGCGACCTCCGAAAAATTCTTTATTTTTCAAATTTTGTCTGAAAATTCGGTTAATTATTAGACACAATTGCAATACTACAATTTTTGTAGTGTTGCAATGAATGCTGCCTGAGTGTCCCTTTTCAGAAGATGCAGGAAAATGTGGGGCACAAGTGAAATAGCGCGCCTAAGTGAAATAGCGAAATATTTACTCTGCTATGAGCACCATGTATCTAATAATATTTTAACTATGCAATAACACATGTAGCATATTCCAGTCAGGAAAAAGTTACCTCTGAAAATCTGAAAATTTGATCATTTTCAGGGTATGAGCAATTTTCAAAAATTGGTGCCCATATTATATAATATTTTAATGTAAATCGAAAATTATTTTGATATGAGAAAATTATAAAGTTCTTCTGAAAAACATTTTAAATCATACTTCAGACCAACTTCTATTCGGGGCATTATTTCTTTACTTAATGTTAATAAGCTCATTTGTATTTTAAATGATTTATGCAATTAGTCAATTGTATGAGGGGCATAGAGAAATAGCTCGTTTCTTTTGCTTATTCAGTCCTTTATCAAATTTCTTACATACTTATTCATTATAACTCATTTACTTTACCCACAAAGTTATCGATTTCTTTTTTATTTACAAATTCGACGACCAGCAGCAGGCTCTGGGTCCAACTGGGCTGGTCCTAGTCAAATTATAGACCTTAGTCAAATTTGTTCGTTTAATGGTCCATTTAAATAAATAAATGAGTAAATTCGTTCTTTAATTAACTCATTTATTTAATCAAACATATTCTTAACAATCGAATAAAAATATTTCAGTAGAAAAATGCTCTATTTTGCGCTTCGCGCATTAAAAATTTCGTGCAGATATTCCACTTTTTTTATGGCACAAATTTACCGCAAAATAATAATAATAATGTTAATGCAAGCTTTATTGCAAAATGTGGTTTTTTGTTAACCTACTGTGATTTTCATAACAAAGTTGCAATTTGTTTATTTAGAAAAAAATAAGTTATCTTAAGCACACATGCATGTTTTTATAATTCGGCAAAATTTAGTTCTATTAGGCAAGTTGGGAATTTCAACCCTCTCAAAAATTTAAGTTCGGGGTGTTTCTGTATTCGTATTTAAAAAGTTTTTTTTTTTTTTTTTTTTTTGTGGCAAGATAAAAGATTTACCAAAAAAAAAAAACAACCCTTCACTTACTAAGCCACTTTCGCAACAGTAAAAGAGAACCTCGTAGGCTACGCCACTTAAAGCAAAGCTTAGTGCTGGTGGCGCCATCTGTAGCAAATAAATGAAACCAAAGATCTTCAGATTGTGATCCACACCTTTTGGAGGGTAGAAATCTTGTGACTTGAGATTTGTCATGAAAAAAAAAACATAGATGAAAAAATTTAATGAAACATTATATTTTCACTAAAACGCAATTTTTTGGGCTGAACAATCTGGAATGGAGGTTTCTTTCATGCACATGCTGTGACTGCGTTGGAAAGAAGGGGGGGGGGGAATCTCCCCCGCTCTAGCCCAGAACGTAATGTTTCTTTTTATTATAAATCTTTCCCACCTCTCAGTTTTGCACTATCTGTGTGCTTGTGTCAAATCATTAAACACCCAACTTCTTTTTTTGCAGTAGCAGCAGATGATTTGTGCACGATTTTTAAAGAAATTCAAGATAATTATTCAGAGATCAATTTTAGTGCTTATAGATTTTAGTGATTTATAGATTTTAAATGAAAGTGTTGGGAAAAAGCGTGAACAGTGTTTTGTATTTCATTTTCAGGTTTTTTAAATTAATTTTGTAGAATCCTTCCTCTTATTTACATTGCCTATAACTCAAAGCATATTTAGGAGTTATGTTTTCTATTCTTTGATTTAAGGTCTTTGCAGTCCACCTCAAGCTCTCCACGATGAACTAGCTGTAAATGTGCACTACAGTAATTTGTAGTTTCACTTAACAATAAATTGCAACGATTGCGCATATGAGCCGACACTAGTAAGATGTCACAGGCAAAATAAAATTCCATGCAACAAATACATAAGCTCTATCTATTGTAACTGTAGCTATTATTAACTCATTAATATTCTTGTAGCTTCATAGCTATGAGAGATTGAAAGCTAATGGTATTTTGATACCAAAAGAAAGTTTTAACATCTCTCACTACCAGGTGTGTAAGTATGAAACCGGAATTTTTCTACAGAAAAAACACGTTTATTGTAATGATATGATACAAGGTACCGTATTCAAAGTATTGTCCGTCGCTATCTATACATTTTTGCCATCTTTCTGGCAAGTTGTGGATTCCGCTCCAAAAGAACTGTTGATCTTTTGAAGCAAAACAGTCATCGAGCCATTTTCGTACAGCTTCATAAGAAGTCAAGCGCTGCTCAGCAATTGCGTGTCACATCGATGCAAACAAGTAATAATCGGATGGGACAAGATCCGGTGAGTAAGCCGCATGCAAAAAAATCTCCCAACGGAACGACTCTATCGTTTCCTGGACCCGTTTTGCTTTGTGTGCTGGTGCGTCGTCATGCAACAAAATCACCTTGTGTTGTCTTTGTTGGTATTCTTATAGTTTTGCACTCAAAGCTCGATTCAAATTGGTTATTTGTTGTCGATAGCGTTCAGTATTGAGTTTTCCCAGGTCTTCGTCCAACAAGGCTTGCAGGTCAGCGTCTTCAAACTTTTTCGGTGGTCTTCTACGTTTTTCGTTCCTCACGTCAAAATCGCCACTTCTGAACCGTTTGAACCACTTGAAACACTGTGTTTTACCGAGAGCATGCTCACCATACGCCTCCACAAGCATTCGATGCGATTCGGCTGCGGTTTTCTTCAGATGAAAACAGAAAACTAGTGATGTCGGCAAATCGTAATTTGTCGGCACAAAACTTGACATGTTTATCTCTAATAAACTAATGCTACTGAATGAAACTCGTGTTATTGTGAGTTGGAAATCTTTGTCTGATATTAATACAACAACAAGACACCGCTAACGTGATGAGTCGGTAACTACATCGACATCTAGCGCCACATATGGGAAATTCCGGTTTCATACTTACACACCTGGTATACATAATGAGCGAATAGACGCTTCAAAACACTTTTTAAAAAAAGCTACTTAAAATATCAACTGCAGCAATTGTGTTCTTTAGATACTGATAACTGATTTTTAAAAATATTCTTTGCAAATAATTTGGGAATACCTTCATTTTGTTTCATCACGTCAAGTCTTTATCCAAGTGCAATTTTAAGATTTACAAACTATCAACTCTTAAGGTGGTCATAACTTGAAGACTGATGGTCAGGACTGTAGACAGTGATACTTGTTGGTAGATAGCAGAGAGCAGTTGGCACCATTTTTTCACTTAGTTTGGATGCAGCATGAATTTTTACTTAACTTGGTACACAACTTTCGCAGACCAGGGTTCGATTTCTGGGTTGGGCACGATTGGTTCAGTCTTTCATCCCTTTAGTGAAAATGAGTACCAAGCATGGCTTTGGAACTAAACTCTGGGGTTCTGTACTACACTGATCATCTAACCTGAACATTTGTCTTGCAACCCAGAGCCTCCAGTAATAAATACTTAGTTGGGCACAGCAGGTTTTGGCCCCCACTGGCGGTGTCACTTTACTTTCAAATAAACAATAATCCAAACATGGGTTACACTTAATTTTGCGTTCTTTAAACGAAAAAAGGAACTACGAAAGTTTTGATGAATAGCTAGTTTTATGAAAAGTTCATCAAAGAAATGTTTGTATTTATTCAATGCCTTAAAATCTTCATTAGGACATTTTTTGCAAACTAAAATTTAGGATGTAATGTTTCAAAAGCCTCTGGATTTCGTTTTACAACGCCTTGGAATTTAAAAAAATTTAACTGAAGAGTAGCACATTTAGAAATGAGGAGAAACTATCAAACAAAAATATAAAAAATCAGAAGTTGGTTTCACAGGACATGATGAAACATAAAAATGAAAACGGCTTTGGTTACTTTGTTTTGAAATTCATTAGTTTCTCCATTTCTTTTTATCTGTCCCTTAACCCCAACTGACTAGTGGGATTCATAGTGGCCATCATTTAGCTTCATTTCCCCCTTGATTTAATTTTGGGCAAAAGTTCTAAAGTCAAATAAAATGCCGCATTATGTATGAAAACAATTTCGATAAAGACTTTTTCGATACATGGAAAGTTTTTCTATGTAATGCACTTCAAGATTTGCTAAAAGTTCAATATATAAAAGGGTTTCGATGTGTGGAAATTCGATAAATGGAAGTTCGACTGTGATTGTTATAGATACACAAAAATGTCAAAAACCAAGAGTTTTTCAGAATCAAAAACAAATGCAAGTGTTTGTTATATATGTATCATTGACACACCAAGATAAAAGTTATAATTCACAGAACTTTATTGTATACCAAAACAAGCAACAAAGTTGTAAAATTAGTAAAAGAGTCGTGGTAGGGTTTATTTAAATAGCAAAATGATACAAAAATTAAACATGTAGCTCCTGCATCATATGAAATTACACTTGGATAGATAAGTTATAATTTTCATTCTCTGCAGGTGTACTAGGTTTAAAAACTATAAATAGCACACATTGTAAAATGTATGGAAAGCAAAACAGATATTCTTTCCTTCTTACACTTTATGAAAAAGTCGTTGATGTATAATTCTAAAGAGGAGCTAATTCTTTTTTCATTCATTTCACTGACAATAACGCATAGTTCCTTGGTGATATACTTGGATCAAATATGGGTACAAGGCAACTTTTATAACCTGCAAGTATAATATACTTATTACATATAACTTATGCAAGACTTGTAATCTGCAGTCAAAAATATAAAAGTACAAGTACAAAGTATGATAATATGTATAGCATGTATATATGATGTAAGGCTTTCCTGTAATAGGGAGTACACTCATTTCTGAAAGTCAGAATTAAGGTGTTTTAAAATGGACTTTTACAGGACTTTGGAAAAATTAATAAAATTAATGCATAAAAATAAGGGCAAACATAATGGAACAAATGTGGGTTGGTTTTTATCTTCATAAGGTTCAGTTGGTCTTTATTCTTCAGTTCTAGAGGATTTTTATCTTCAGAAAGATTCTAAAACCCTTTTTCAGAACTATAACCAACTTCAAAAATCTAATTATACAGGTAACTTATGAAAATGTAAATGGCATACATTGTAGTGGAATATTTGATTAGCTTTTAGGGACTGCCATGAACAAGCACAACAAAAAAAAAAAAATCTTGAACTATTTTTGACTCTGGAAATTAGCAAAAACTTTACACAGGACTGTGCAGATAACCTGTTCAGGTAGAATCTTAATGTATCACAGCACAGTAAACTGCTTTGATGGTTTACCTATGTTTAGAAATATTAATGTGGACATAATTTATATAGATTAATTGCTGTCTGCAAAACAAAAAAGTAATAAAAATCAAATTAACTGTGTTTTAGTGACAATTGTAGTTTTAAAAAAAAATTGAAATTTTTAAAACATATTAATGTCTTATGATAAGCTTAGATATTTAAATGTATACACATGATGCTCTCACTAACTTTGTTACCAGTTTTTAATAAATATGATGCACCAAATATTTAGAAAAAACTCACCCCTTTCATATAAATAAATAATTCGATCAAGCAAAATAAGCGTTTCAACAACAGGTGCTAAAAGAAGTCTGACAGAGTAGAATGTCACAACATTTTTCCACTTTCTTAAACAGTTTTGTACATCTGGTAAGAGAAAATGTTCTTTTGGAATGAAATATGAAACTTTACTCAAAGCTTTCTCAGCATATCTGAAAATTAATACTTAAAAGATTAGAAGAACAGAAATAAAAAACAACATTAGTAAATATACTGCAATACATTCATAACACCAAACATATATATATATATATATATATATATACATTAAGCACAAATTTGAAAAAAAATCCTGATAACTACAATCTATGTAATATTCACAAACTAAAACAAGATGATCAGAAATCCCCTTTAGAGACACAGAGAATGGTGCAGTTCTTCACCCCCAAGCCCAGGAGGGTGCAATAAAGGACTATTTTGTTGGGACTCCTTTAATGTCCGTATTCAAGGAAAGTAATGTTTCTCCACCACTTTGATTGGATAGTGACCCTAGAGGCTCTCTTGGGTCATCTTAAGCTTGGAAAAGAGGGGATGCGCTGATTTAGCCGCTATTTTACAAATAGAAAAACTGGTTGAAGAACAGGGTCAAAAATGATGTCAACAGGTTACTATACTGAACTTTAGTAAGAGATTCTCATAACATAAGTTCACTGTATTTTGCTCATTCTTTTCAATTGAACGTAATTATTTTTGGCTCATTTTAAAAATTAAAATTTTCACTGTCGTATTAAGACTTTTTTTCAATTATCAATACATGTTACCACTTATTTTCAGCTATCTTGAATAATAACTAATTTTTAGAATGTTATTTTATTTTAATTACGACCTTGTTATCTCAAAAACGTGACTTTTTTTAAACGTCCTTTTGACTGTGAGATATTGAGAGTATACTGTACAACAAAGTGGCAGTGTTGTCAATGTTTTTCCCTGTGTAAGTTTAAATCATACATTAAATGTTATTTTTGCCTACATGGAAAACATTTTTTAGATGCTTTGCATCCAAAAGTTACTTAAAATTCAAAGTGAATATGTTTTCGGTAAAGTGATACACAACCCAAGCTTTTACTATACTAAAGGCAAAACAAGTTAGTGAGCTGATAGCATCATTTTCTGTTGCTTTCTGCATTCAATTACGAAACATATTTACACAGAACTTTCAAACTTCCTATCCGCATTTTGTGCTTTTTGAGCTGTCTCTTTCATTATTAAGGTATCTTTATGTAGAATAAAGTGCATTTTAAGAGCATTAATTCATGGTATTTTAGAATATCAACATAAAGATGTAGACATTGGTTAATTATAAATATGCAAGTTTAACAACTCAAATGGAATCCTCAAAATTATTTTAATCTTTTAATGCAATTCAGCATGTAAATTTCTGTGTATGGTTTTTTTTTTTTTTTTGCAACTTCTTCTAATTCATGTAAATACTATGGCAACAATACTTTAAATGCAAAAAAGGACAGTATTTAAAATGATCAAATTTATAGCAAAATATAAGAGTTCAGAACACTAACACAGTTTTATTACAGATAAATAAACACCACACAAAGAAAGAATCATTATGCAGTATTTGCTGCAGTCACCATGATTTTACAATTTTGATTAATTATTGAATCTCTGATAATTTCTAGAAGAAATTCATTGCTTAAATCAAACAATTTTGTTCATTAGAGTCATTCTGTGCCACTTTGCATTTCAACTTTGCGGCTTCATTCTTTTGCGGGTTTTCAAATCTGTGATCAAGATTTCGAATGGGTTCATGCTGAAAATTATCTTCTCAAGTAACAAACTATTGTTTTATTTTTATTTTGAGCAAGGCAAGTTCTCCTTTTCTCAGCAATTTTACAGTGAAATGAGCTGAGAATTAAGCTAACAGATTCCTGACATCGCTAAAGTGGGTGTCAAAAACTGATATCTGATTTCGTAATGTAACCTCAAAAATACTTACAGGAAAGTATCAATCACAGTATTTAAGAAAAAAAATGTATTTGAATAATCGGTGATCATTGACTTATTTTTCAAGCAGTAAGCAGTACTTTCAATAAGGAAAGAATGCAAATTCGGGGGATATACTGCCACTTGTTTTTACCGATTTCATCAGCAGATAAGTTGCACTACCTTTGTATGTTGACTGGCAGTTTGAAAGAGCTATGTGTGTGTGTGCGATCAAATGCAAAATATTAATAATATGTCATCCGTAGAGGTCTTACACGTTAAATGGGAACACATATATGTGTTTATCTGTATGTGTAATTACTACTGTACGCAATTACTAAATAATTATTGTTAATTGTAATATCAATGTCTCAGATAAGTTGTAAAATTTACTTATACTATGAAATTTAAAAGCTAGTATCTCTGGAACTGTCTTTTTGTGCAAAACAAATGACTAAAAGAAATAAAAGATAAATACACTTTTGCTGACGAGGGGCGAGGGGGGGTTGCTAATCAAACATTTGTACTAAAGCCTCAAAACAGCTACATTAATGCAACCATATTCACACTAAATTGTCAGTGGACAATAATAAACAAAAGCATTTAATGTTCATCTGATTTCTTTGCAAAAAAAAAAAGCTTAGAAAAAATCAACATTTTAAACTCAGTCAAATGTTTATTGAAATTACAAAATGCAAGAAGAAAAGGAAACTCATTGAACGACTTACTCTGAGAATTCTAAATTTTCTGCATTCTTCACACCTCTAAGGCCCATATGCTTTGAGTTTGGATAAAATTTAAGAATACACTTCTCTAAAGTGGCTCGATAACAATGAATTTTTAATGATGCTGCTTGATCTGCAAGTTAAAAAGTACAAAAATTAAACAGAAACAAGATAGAAGTTTCTCATGTGCACTTTATAATGAATAAGATAGCAAATTTAAATGGGAAAAAAATAACAATCCTCAAATTGTTTTCAACAATACTGCAATTTCCACCATCACAAATAGATTTACTTCTGAAAGAAAAAATTTGAAAAATAAAAGGAATTTTCTCTCCCTTTAACTCATATTGTAACAGAACTTTTTTTAATGGCTTACTTTCCTTGATGCCTTGTGTCAGCAAACAAATGCATTTTTTCAAATAAAAATGTTCTTTTTTGATTGCATTGCTCGTGCTTATTTGGCACATGTTGCATAATGATAAGGCAAAACGGATTATCCTTGAAATATGTGCAAAGAACAATTATTTGGGTAAATAATCACACTTTGGACTCAACTGACCAAAAAAATGTTTAGAAAGTCAGTTTTTAGCACGTGGGAAGGGAGTGGAGTCATACAAATTATGAGGAATTTGGATCTAAGTAGATTTGAGGTGCTCCACTGTGTACATATATACAATGAAACTTCATTCACTAAACAAGTGGATAACTAAATTACCCCGGTGAATCAACATTTATTTTTCCAATGGTTAGCCAAATATGCTTTTAATGGGCGAAAACCTCTCTAACTTCACACACATTTGCAGGAACCCCTATAAGTCAAACTTCAATTGCAATTCTAGTTCACTTTTCGCTATCAACATTCTTTCACTTTGACTATTTCAGCAGGCCCATCATTTAGGGATTAGCAGGAGGGGTCAATTGTCGCCCCCCCTGACTTTGAGAAATCAATGTATTTACATATAGCTGGGCGTGGCTTTTGATGTTTTCCGATGAAATTGCATTGTGTTTGGACCCTTTGCCCCCCCCCCCCCCCGGAAAAACTTGAAATGACGTCCCTGCATTTCAGATAATTTCACACAGTTGTTTCTTAGTCAGTTCATCCATTCTTTTCTGGAAATGCCTTTTAGCAATTCCCTCATATACTTATAGAGTAAATGACTACTGCACAATGCTGTTGATGGGAAGGTTAGAAAGAAATGTGGAAATGAACCCAGGGGGTCCCTGAGAGAAAAAAGCAAAAAACACGTTTTTCAAGCACTTGTGAGCAGGACTTTTTATCTTTAATAGACCTGACTGCAAAGATTTCGTATACTTTTTCTAAAATTACGGATTTGATTCTCATGAAATATCCAAATATTATTTATTTATGTACTTCAAAAAAGAGAACAAAAATTATTTAGTGGAATTGATTGTTATAATATGAATGGTAAGCACTAATAAATAAGTGATACAGAACTCCTCAGGAATTGAAATTATAGAGCTTCAGTATGTTGACATCCGCTTAACTCGACATGTTCTTTTGGGATGTTGAGTTATCTAAGTTGAACTATATTTTAAATGTAATTGAAATTGGAAAAAATGCATCAGATATACCTTCTAGCCTCTTTATAAACATTTCAAAAGCATGACAAGCCATTTCCTTTGCTTCATAACTTAATGGATGAGACAAAGATTTAACAAACGAACTTAGAGGATAATTTTCTTCAATCCTAAAAGAGTGAGAAATAAATAAGAACAATGTAAAAAACTTTGAAACAAAAAATATGCTAATACTTACCAGTTAATTATTTTCACTTACAGTGTTTATCAAGATTATGGGAGTGCAGTAAATGCACATGTTTTTTTCTTTCTTTCTTTCTTTTCTTTTTTTTTTTTAATTGTAAAAGAATTGGATGAAAAAAAAATGTTATCTGTCCAAATTAGCTTTACTAATTTTTTTCCTAAAAACTCACATCTTTTGCATTGAAAAATTTCCCCTGGTAACTTACACATATGTAAATACAACTGTAACTGCTGTTTGTGCCTTTATGCCAATCCTTTTTTTTTTATCTTTATGCATTTTCTAAACCTGCACAGACAAATGCCATAGTGATACGTATATTAATTTAAGAAAAAATGCGACATTACAGAATCAAACCATATGGGATTTTTTTATTAACACTGTGAGGACAATAAGCTGGAATGATTGTTTAATTATTCATTTATGGCCAATATTTTTAATAAAAAATAAAAATATTTCATGAGAGAAGTATAACTTCAGGAAATATGAATCTAAGCAGTCAAAATTTCTGAAGAAATATTACAAAAAAAAAAAAAAAAAACCTTACTCATCATAATGATTTTTCATGTAGCAGCAACCAATAGACAGAATGACTTCAGCTTTTTCAGAAGCTACAAATAACTTCAAAATTGTTGTAGCAAGAGCACCACATGTATGAAGTCCTAATAAAGCGAACTTTTCCTATAAAGAAAAATTAGCAAATACTAAATTTTAGTAACAAATTCTTTTGTTGGCTAGCTCTTAATTTGTATATCACTTAAGAGAAAAAAATTGTGTTCTTAAGCAAAACATCAAATAACTAAACTAATAAAACAAAAGCACACAAGAAATTTGAAAAACATAGAAATTTTTTTAAATATCTTCACAATATGATCTGTCTTCTAATTTCAAAAATGTCTTGCAATCAAATGATTTTTTTGCCCTAATCTATTTTCTGAGTATCCTTAATTTAGAAGGACAATGTATGACCCTCTCTTGTTCGTGATGTTTTTAAAATTCTAATGCAAACATTAATCAAAATGCCAATAAAAACTAAATCACAATAATTAATGACCATTAGAACGATATTTTAATGACCATTGGAACGATGTTTTGGGAAGTGTATTGCCACCAAATCATAACTACTGCAGTTTGAAATAGCTTTAAGAGTAAACAGTAACATGTAAGTAACTCCCTGGCCACTTATATCCATAAATTATGAGAACAAAATATAATGAATTGTTTAAAGCATTCGTCCTATTTACCCTTCTTGAAGCATAGAGGAATTAATTGTAATATTTTTTAAAATATTGTGCTTCAATGACAAAGCATGAAAATGCTGTCATTTAAGCACAAGAAAATGTAAAATTTTTGATCTCATAGAATATAGATAAAAAGTAAAACTGCTTCATTTTTTTAGCTGAGCATTTGGAGTCTAGCAAATCACATGCAGGGATGGTCCTATGGTGTCCACTGTGGACATTTCATATAAAAAGCTGGTTTGAATGGTGGGCCAACTGCACTTTTGTTTATGTTAAAATACTAAGATTTCAGGTCGAATGGTGAAAATTCTGGTGCTGAGATACTTGAAATATTGAAAATAATCTCTTGTAGCAATAAATTGCTCTTCTCTACTTGCTTGCTCAACTAAATCTCAGTAGGGTCACACTCAAAAAGAAGGGGCAAAGGAGATGGACTAAACATGAAATAAAATTAATTCAAAGTTGAAAATAGATCTCTAAAATGATAGGAATATAACTTAGATAAAAATAAATTAAGGAAGAATTATTATTTCTTACACTAATAGTGACAGCTAATATAACTTGTTATTACATTATGTTATCAAAAACTAGTTAATATTTATTGAACTATATCATCTCTTTAAGGTCTTGAAAAATTATTTAAGGGAGACCAATCCCGCATTTTTTCTTTTTCTTTTTTTTCTTTCAGTGGAATTGGCCAGCTATTCAAATTCATGTGTAACATCCTGCAGAGAAAAAAAATGCTGAACATAGGTTACATGAAATGATCCTTAAATTATAAAACAGCTTCTTAAAATAAACTGTGAGGATTATTAACTCTTAGAATTGAAATTTAAAGATTTTTTTGCATAGACTTAGTAAAATTTGTAAATACATTAATTTGTGAGTTTAAAACTTGTTGAGTACATCAATTGCTTAATGAGTCAATAGTAACTCATTATTTTCAGGGAAAATGGAGTAATGAGAGAAAACCAAGTTACTTCTATTTCAGTCCAACAAACTAATAAGCACACGCACAACACAGCTCCATTTTCTTTTTTACAGATCATTTTTCAAAATATGTCCTCTATAACTGTGAAATGGGCATTTAGTGGTAAAAAATAATTGCAGTTTTTTCTGCTTGCTTAAGTTTTTCAAAATAAAAAAGAACTCCAAGGAGGTTTTTTTTTTTTTGTTTCCTATTACTATTAGAGGGTTCTCTTTTCGGCTCGCTGGGAAGCTGTTTACCATTTGGTACCAACTTGGGTTGGCAACAGATTTAACGACAACTTGAACTTCGCTAAATTAGATGCCAACCTGCACAGCAAATGCAGACATATTTTAAAGTATTATAGGTTTCAATTACTATAACTGTTGATAAAAGCTTTTTTGCATGATAATGTGTTAAATGGCATTTTCTGAATAACCAAGATTAATGGTACCTGCCTTGACCCTTTAAATACATTCATAGATTGTAATCGCACAGATTGTTTTTCCTAGATGCTTTCTCAAGTTCAGCCTACCCTGTTTGCTCTTTCCTGGAAATGAATATGCCTTTCCTTGATAAAAATGAATTGTTTTTCCCCTTTAAGGTAAAAAAACCTGTCTTTATTGCTTTTTTAAGAAAAGTATGCTGCCTCCATTGTTTTTTTTTTTTTTTTAAAGCCGCCTTTCCTGCTTTTTTAAAATCAGAATGACTCTGCCTTACAGCAATAAATAAATTTAGGATCGCATGTTTACACTTCAATACAGCGAAATACAATGCATTTTTGGAAATGTGAAAGGAAAATATTTTGCAAAAAATTATAGAATTTAAAGATACAACAGATTTACATACATGTGCATTGTGTGTAAACATATCATACCTCTGAATAGCCTTGAGAACTGTCATTCCATGCTTTCTCAAAGATCTAGCATAAAATAAACATACTTATAAAAACCGTTGTAAATTATATTCAATTTAAAACATGAATATCTTCATTACATTAAATGTAGTAAAAAGCACATCTGAAGTTATAACTAATAGTTAAACTCAATCTCACCAGCGTGTTTCTTATAAGCTTGTTCAAGGTCGGACCATCCTGTCTGGCCTTTCCTGAAAATAAATATGCCTTTTCTCGAAAAAAAGTAATTTATTTTTCCCCTTGAATGTAAAAACCATCTTTATTGCCTTTTGAAAACGTATGCTGCCTTGATTGCTTTTTTTTTTTTTTTGTAAAAAAAGTCGCATTTAAACCTTTTCTGAATCAGAAAGACACTGCCTTTTGATTGAAACAAACATTAGTTCTGACCTTCCAGAAGAGCTCTTGTCAAATAGTCAGCAAAATAAGACAGCTTAATTTTGTATGATTGGTACATAGTCAAATCTTCTAGTCAGTAAAATAATATATTTGATTGCACTTTTGCAACTATAAGAAAAGAGGTTTGGCTGTAATAAGTTATGTAACTATACATTTAAAGCATATTCATCTGGTTAAACTCAGGAAAAACACGGGATTTTCAAGACTAAATTTTAACTCAGCTTATAATTCTGGTCAAAAGACCAACTCTTAATAATTACTCTTCTGAATTGCAGATGTTACTTTTGCAATGCAACTTTGGATTTCAGTAGACATTTTTTTCTTATTACAATATACCAGGTACTTAAAATAAAACTGATATTCAACAGATCCAAAAGAAATATAAACATCACTAAATATATGTTATGTAAATCAGATAACTATGGTTTTTCCAAAAAATAGAAATTATGGCAATAACTGACTCTGCTTAAACTATTTTTAAATTAGTAATGAATACGATTTTACTATAAAAGCAATATATATGATTCAAAAGAAATCATTTGTTTATAACAAATATGCCCCTGAACAAGAATGAATAAGCATTGATTGTTATTGTTTTATAATAATAAAAGCAATGCTTCAGCAGTACTAAATGCTTATAGTTAGAAAAAAACTTAAAAAATGGACTCACGTCCAAAAATACAATTGAAGGCATGATTGATAAGTTAGGGTAAGTTTCATAAGAAACTGGTTCTCGTGGTGCTTTCCCTGAAAGAGAACATAACTGAGTACGTAATTGAGGAGAAAGTTACGATTACAGCATCTGCATCATCTACAAATTCTTCAGATGCTCCTTTAAGTTGCTGCTCAATAGCAAAAGATAGGATATACCATGTACTCTTGTGTGCATGGTTTTACACAAAATTCTGAAGTCCACCCTTGCAAAATGCATTTTGTGCAACAGATGAAAACAGGACATCACTCCATGTGTCTTGATTTTGCTTTGCATTTTCTGGTGAGACTGCACATGCATTGCATATCTTGTAGACAAACAAAGCTTCTTTAAGTTTCATGACCATTTTTATGATTTCTTTTCTCAATTTTATTTCCAAAACATAGTATGTTTAAATTTAGAGTTTTTTTTTTTGTTTTTTATTTTTTTTTTTCCATCAAACCCAAGCTGTAGTAAGTTCCGCCTTTAAAACAGCATTGATCTTACTTTCATTTTTGTGTTGTCTTGGTTTATATAGAGATAGAATTCATTATAAACAAATTAAAGCACAAACAAAAAAAAGTTTTAAAAACTTACTAACATTTTCCAATGTGAAACAAATGTACTTACTTTTTCCAAGTATAATTTAGAAGAATCAGGAGTAATGGATCCTTCAAGATGGTGGGGCAACCTTTTTATATCATCATTGCTAAGTTCTTTTGACGTTTTGGAATTATTCCTCAACTTCTCAACTCTATCAAACGCCTGGAAAAAAAAAACGTAATGCATTAAATATTAACAAAAAATAAAAATATTTAACCAAATAATTTAATATACAATAAAAGAAATATAAAATACGTTCTTTCAGATCTTCTTGTAAAATATAATGCTTAACATTAGTTTGCTTCTTGCAATCAACATATTAAAACTTAAACACAAACAAAAAAATAATAATAATAATTTTGATTTTAATTAAAACTCATACTATCTATTTTTTAAATAAAACTACTATTTAATGAAGTATGCAATATTCTCATTTAATTTATCAAATTTCAAAGAATCCATGATTTTACACAAAAAAACAAAAATAAAAGAAGTTTAAGAAAATGATTATTAATAGAGTAATCGAAACAGTATTCAAAAAATTTTATATCACTGGTGGGAAAACATAAATGGGAAAAGGTTATATAAGGAAAACTCAAAATAAAAACTATAAACACTTTCTATAGAGGTACATTACAGAGGCTAAGTAGTAGATATATTCTGTATTAAAAATAATTTTATGTACGCAAAGAAAATATGGTTTACTCAAATGAGATAAAGCTTATAACATTCTGAAAATTTTTCGAGTCATATTTTTTCTTTAATTTCCAAAAAAGACTTCTCAATCCCTGAGAGGCTATGTAAATTTTCATACTGAACAAAAAGTAAATTAAATCATGTAGTTATTTTAGATTAGCATCAAGACGACGTAGTGGCAAGTGTCATCTATCTACAAAGTTTTAAAAATTGCAAAATAGAAAATACCTAAAAAGTGTTTGCAGGAATATATGTTTCTAGGATACAAATAAGCAAATTAAGTGCAAATATGCTATGCTTTCAGGTAAGTCTATGCAATCTTAGAAAAACATTTTTTAAACTAAGCACTATTATATCTGCCATAATATTTTAGCAAGAAATTTTCCATAAATGAAAAAAATGTGTGAATCACCTGTTGATCAAAATTTACAGCTCCAGATACATAACACTGATTTGCTTCAACAGTTGCAACATTCAAATCATAACATAATGCCAACAGCCTTGAAAGATGACCTTGTCCAGAGCCAACATCAATAACATGTTTCATGCCAAACATTTTCATCACCATGGCAATAAGCTAATAATTACAATTAATTCACTTAAATAAAATTTATTTAAAGTCATTTTTGAAAACCTTATTGTACATATTTGAATTAGACTACAGAGTTGCACATATTTGAATTTTCAATATTTGTCAAAATACAGATTTTTACAAATACTGAACTTGTCACAAATATATACAGAGTAGGGAAATTTTATATATAAAAGCTTGTTAGTCTGCCTAAAAACCCATTTTAGAGGGAACATAGTAAAAATAAAGTGAAGAACTTCAAAACTCAAGATAGAATTATACAATGAGTTTAATGGTCACTACATCTTTGGGACTAGATTATGAGACTTGACCATTAATTAATACATTTCTAATAATTTTATTCTTAAAAGAAGCAAGCGAAAAACAAAGTTATCTTTTAAAAATATGGAAAAAAAAAGAGACGTTGTATTACCAAAGTAAACACAATAAAGTTAACTCCCGGTAATCCACAAGTTAAAATTTCTCCTTATTATTCAACCATAATTTAGATTAATTTTATTTCCAGGATATCAGATGAATATTTGACTTTTCTTACAAAACACTAATTCAATTTGAGTATGGGAAAATCTTTGGTAAATTATAAAAAAAGACAAAGTTCTAGAAAATTTAGTGAAATTTGTTACTGGAGGGAAAATGTTGGTGAAGATAATACTGTTGTGCCAATTAATTGCAACACTAATAATCTGGGCATGGAGCATGTATGTATAAGATGGACAAATGGTAAACAAAGCATGGAATAAGAATTTAAAATAAGTGATGAAAATATGGTAGAGTACAAAGATGAGCTGCAACATAGTTTTAGCTCACTTTAATGGTCATATTCAGGATTTAGAGGGTGAAGAACATGCATCACTTTAGGAAAAAATAATATTAAAAAAAAAAACTTCAATCCCAAATAAAAGTGCTTCAATGCAAAAATTCTGAAATGTTTGACTTGACTTTTAAAGAAATAAATCTACAAACTTTTAAGCAGTGATTAAAGTGATTATTCATCTTCCTTTTTGAAACAAGGATATGATCACTTTAAAAGTTTACCATACCAAATTAAACACTACTTTGATAAGGTTCTACAAAGGCTATATTGCAATAGGCTATATACAAATATCAAAATTATATGTTATATTTTCACAAATGAAAGAAAAGAACTGCTCGAAACAGATTTTGATAGAATTTTTTTGCTAAGCCATCTTATTAAAATGAAATCATGTTAAAAATAATAGTGCATTAGCATACATGAAATATCTACGCACATCAAATGATAACTTTTAAATGGGAAGTTTACAGACAAATTTCTTTAATAGCTTTACTACACTTTACCTGTTTAAATCATGAAAATAAAATATTTCCATTGTCAATAAATAAATAAAAATAACACTAAAAACTACACACGTGTATGCAGAGTAAGATTTTTATTTAAAACTGCTCTATCAGTTTATGGGTATAAAGAACTTTTTTTCAAAAAATAATTTTAGTATAACAATATTTATGAATTGATATTACATGCAAGTATTTAAATATCTGTTCATGTTTTAGCAAACAAAAAAACTTCATTTTTTAAATAATGTATACTTCTTGTCCTTTATATCCAAACAAAAACATTTAAAATATCATTAAAAAAAAAAAGAACTTACTGCTGATTAAAATAAAAGTTATTATTTTACAAATTTACAATTACTGCAAACCGCAAAAATATATTTCAAATTGCAATTTTTATTAGTGAAATAGCTTCTAAAGCTCTCCAAATAAGAGAAAAGAATTAGCATATACTTGCTTTACAATTTTTTTAATATCTCAGCAAGCAAAACTCAAAGAAAATTTAAAAATGAATAAAAAATACATGTATCATTAACCACTAAGAAAAAAAACAAAGTGAAAAGAGATACTAAATATCAGGAACCTGAGCCATTCGAAATATCTCATGCTGCTTCTTTGGCTTCACATGTTTGCGACAAAATTCAGGAATACTTTTGTGCTGCAATGATTTTTCTTCAAATTCATCTTTTAAAGTATCCCAAGAAATGTCTCCTACTTAAAAAGAAAAACAAAAAAACATAATTCATAGCTAATATTTTCTTGAAAAAGGTGTTTTCATAAAATAATCATTTTATTAAAATTATTATCATTTGTATATTACATGAAACACTAAAGTTTTAACTTCAAGGCATTCATATTGAAAGTACAGCCACTTAGGGTAACTTGAATCCTCAGTTTCTCTTTTTAACTGCCTAACATATGAAGGGCCAGAGGGAAAAAAGATGAAAGTGACCAAAAAGCGATTTCGAGAAAAACGAAGAACAAAGTTTGATTTCTCGTAGCTCATTATGTAGTTTTTCGAGTTTTTATGCACATTTTGGTCGCTTCTCATCTTTTTCCCCCCTTGTTGTTCTACCAGATGATACTAGTCCTTCATAGCCCCTAGATAGCGCTAATATCTCAAAATTGACGAAAAAGTGACTTTCATCTTTTTTCCCCCAGGCCCTTCATATATTTTAGTAGTACAATTGAATCAATAAGCATAAAACTCAGAAACATTTCTGAAGTATGCACAGTTATCAAAAATAAAAAACTAATACAACAGCCGTTTTAAATGAATTATTAACCTGGTACAAAATTATCCAACCACTTATATTAATACACCGCCAACTCGGTTATTTCGATCCATGAACTGTAGTTTCGGGCTTATTATGCACTCATCAGCATGGAATACGAAAGTAACCGAGTTGGAGGCAAAAATCCTCTTATAGAGCAAAGAGAGCCAATAAAACTGGTAGCTAATGTGACACACATCGCTTGGCGGTGTAACTTATTAAACATATATAACGTTATTTATAACATTTTTGTCACATAATAAGTATTTGCAGCAATTAATTTTAAATTTTTTTTTCGAATTAAATATTATCTTCAGATGTCAATTAAGTTATTCAAAAAATTTTAATGTACTATTAACACAGTTAATAGTAATAGATATTGAAATACAAGTAACTGGCATTTTTTTTAAAAAAATGCCAATAACACTCGTTGAGCAAAGTTTAGAGCCGCATTGTATGAAATCTGAATAAGATGCCATAGGTCAGTCAACTGATTGTTTCTGATAGATAGTAAGGGGGCTACGGGAAAAGAAACTGCATTTTGTG